>CADWAF010002577.1:0-12454 GCA_902984215.1 Willaertia magna | reverse complement strand
TTTTTTTTTAACAAATTTTTATATCACTTCCCATCAAAAAGTTTAACGTTATATCTCATCTCTTAGAGTACATCTCTCTAGTTTTAGTTAAGTCCATTCCAATCAATCAGTAAATTTTAGTTAGAGAGATAGAAAAGATTGAAAGGAAGTCGGCTAAGAAATAATGTACTCTAGCTATCAAGTGTAATTAGTAAGTAGTAATTGTTACTTAGGATTCCAAGATTGTAAAAATTGACACAAATAAAAAAAAGCCTTATAGATTTCAAAATTTTAATTTTTTTAAAATCACGATTTTGGCAAACTGTAAATTTGAAATCGCGCCTTTTTTTACTGTAAATAAAAAATTGTACTTTTTTTTTATTTTATTTTGCTGCTTTTTACAATTATTTATTTATTTATTTCTCTGTTCAATAATATAATTTAATTTTAATATATTTTATTATTTAAAACTCAAAATTTATTAAAAATTGCTCATTATTATTCCAGTATAGATATTATAAAGATATAATTTTTATCTAATAATATGTTTAAAACTATTTAATTACATTCATAAATCTTTTAAAGTTTTAAATTAAAATAAAATAGTATATCCCAAATTATTTAAATGTTAATAACATATATTTTAATTCTTTTATATTTACACATAATGAATTACTATATCAAATAATTATATTGTCTTTATATATTTAATAGACTGATACTGATTTTTAATTAATAAATTCTATACAATAAAATAATACTTCTCAATAAATTGAAAATGAACAACTTTTTAATTTAAAATAAAAAAAATTTATTAATTAATATAAATCATATATTATCAAAAAGTTTAGATTTAAATATAATTTTAAATATCTCAGTTTTGTAAATTTTATAATCCTTTATAATCCTTACAAAATAAAACCCGGCTAAATATTAATTGATTAAAAATAATTAGATAATATAAAATTAAAGTGTATAAAAAATTTTTATTTAATTTAAATAACTAGTAAAACTAAATATAAATAAATTTTAACAAAATAACAATATTTTAATAAAAGAAAACAATAAATTTAAAAAATTTTAAATATACATACATTAATAATCTTGGTTTATTGATTTAAGAATGGCTCAGATTTAATAATTTAATTTCTACATAAAACTTTACATAAATTTAATTAAATTTTAACAAATTTACAATATTTTTAATAAATATATTATTTATAACACTGATAAAAAAAAATTTTATTTCAACAAAAATCTACCATTTTTTTATTAATATCATTAATAATTCTTCGAATTTAATTCTTAAATTTATAGATAATAAAAATGGAAGAAATAATAAAAGAAAAAAGAAAAGATATATGAACATGTAATTAATAAAAAAATTATTAATAATTTTATACAAATTAATAACAAAGAAAATAATGTTACACATTTTATAAAAATATTTCGTTTAAATTGTGTTGTTTTGTTTAGATTTTGTTGATGGTTTTGTTATTTTATTAAATAATTATAATTTTACAAAACAACAGCTTTTAAGTTATGTTTAAGTTTAAATCATTTAATTTTTATTATTTAAGGAAAGAATATAGGAACGTAAAGGGTGTTTGGTTTAATTGGTCCAATTAGATTTTTAAAGGGGCAATTTGTTACAAAAATAATAAAGCTCAAAAGGATAATAAAAACTTTGATTTTGAATACTTTACAAGTCAGTTTCATGTATCTTTTTGACATTATATATAGTATTATAAAGTTGTTTTTGTTATGTATTTTGTAGTGTTTAAACATCTGAAAATATTGAAAGCTCTTTAATAACCTAAATTAAAGTAAATAATTTTACTGCTGTTAAAATATGTATAACTGAACATGGATATAATGACAATATTATTTTCTTTATTTATTACCGCACCCTTTAAAAATTCAAAATGAATTATGTGCATCAGCAATCGATATAGTTTTTATTGACGCGTAATTACTATGTGATCTGCTATTCTTTGGTATCATGTTCTTTCTCCACTACAGTTTTACTGCAAATCTAAACGAATAAAACCACTTTACTTGTAATAAAACATATTTATTAAGGTAATACTAATTTAGTTGGAGTAGCAAAAGAAGAACCTGCAGGTCCAAACAATTGACTTTTACCCCAACCAAATACAACACCATTATCACTAATAGCAATATTAGATGCACCTCCACAAAATATATCAACAATTTTATAATTTTCAATATCATTGCCAATAAATCTAATAGGTGAATTTGAAACTGTTAAACCTGTAGTGGTTCCTAAAGTTTCTGCAGTCGCAGTAATACCAACACAAGGAGTACCCCATTGATAAACTTTACCAATAGAAGATAAAGCAATTACATGTCTAGTTCCAGCACAAATCTTTGTAATTATAGTTCCAGCATTCTTAAGAGATGAAATTAAAGTAGGTACAGTTCTATCATTTGTATCACCTAATCCAAGTGATCCATGACCATTATATCCCATTGAATATAAATTACCTAATCTAGTTCTAAATACAAGTGAAGCGTGAAGTATTGCAATATCTTCAATTGGATCAGTTGGATCTAATACACTAATATCAATCTTATTACCAAGATAAGATTGACCAGTAGATGTAAATCCTCTACCACAAAAATATACTTCTCCATCTTCAGTTAAAAATACACTTGTAAACATTTGATAAAATACTTTCTTCACTTTCTTACCAAATGTAGGAATGACTGTAGGTGATGCAATCTTCTGTCCATTAAAACATAATTCACTATATTGATTAGTACCCCATCCATATAATTTACCTTCATTAGTCATAATAATAGTAGTACCATATCCTACTTCCATTTGTTTAATTTGTTTATCAATAAATAATGAATTATCTACTAATACAGGTACACTTTGATGAATAAATTGACCATTACCTAATGAACCAAATTCTCCATGACCAAATGTAATTAAAGTATTATCAGTTGTTAATATGGTAGTATGTATTTGTGATTTCATTTGCCAAATTACTTTTCCTTTTATATCTAATAGATATTACCTTGGATCGAAACCAAGCTTTGCTAAATATCTTTTTTAATAATTGGGAAATTCTTATTGCTCATCTCGAAAACCGCAATTCCAAAATAAAAAAAACTCTTTTAAAAAAACTATAAATTTATTTACCATTTAATTTGTGGATTTTTCTTAAAATTTAAATATTCTTCCAAAATAAAACAAGAAATTTCAGCTTCATTCTTAACATTATTTTCAACTAAACTTTTATTTAAATTTAAAATCAAATGATCATCATCTTGTAAATTAATAACTAAATTTTGTGATTTAAATGAATGTGCAGAATGATATAATTTTAAAGTATTATAATTTCTATTTTTATGATTATTAAAATTAGATTCTGTATTTATTTTATTTAAAATTAATTCTAATAATTCATTACCTGTCATTTTATAAATATTAATATGATGTAAAATCATTGGTTTAATATTTCTATATTCAAATGATCTTATTAAACGTATTGTTAGAGTGGCATCTTTATTTTTTTCTAAATTTTCATTTACGTGTTCAATTGAAAATCCTTCATCATTCATAATTAATAATGATTGAGTGGTATTGTTGGTATTGTTACTTTCATTACCGGTACTAGAAGAAGAACCATCTTGTTGGTTGTTGAGTTCAGACATTTTTTAAAAAAAAAATTAACAAACAACAAGAATAAACAAGTCTTACCATCAAGCTCTTCCGATAAGAAAAGAAGATGATGAAGAGAGATGAAACACTTTAAATCAACCCTATCTTCATACATCATCTCCTATAAAAATGAATAAACTTAATAAATAAATAATTTATTTTAATTACATTTAATATTCCTTTTCCATTAAATAACAATCTCTACAAGCATCTTCATTACCAAAATTATCATTTTCATAATAATTTTCTAATGTCTTTACAATTTTAAAATTATACTTTTCATAAAATTTAATTGCACTTTCATTTGTACATTGTACATGTAAATAACAAGTTTTAACATTAAATTTTTTACACCATTCTTCAATTTTTTCATTCATTATTAAATTACCTAATCCTAATTTTCTATATTTAGGTAAAACACCAATTAACATGATATATAATTTATTAGTTGTTGTTGTATTTTCTGTATTATTTTCTGTATTATTTTGTAAACTAGTTGTTGTTGTTGTTGGTTGAGTGGATGATGATTGTGTTTCTAATCTACAACAACAAATACCAACTGGGATATCATTAAATAAAATATAAATATTCATTTCTGGACCATTTTTTAAAATTTGATTATAAACTTTATCTCTATATTGAATTGGAAAGATATATTTATTTAAAATTTTTAATTGTTCTAAATTTTTATCTATAATACCCATATATCTTATTTTATGGTTTAATGATTTTAATGTTGTATGTTTAGAGAAGTATAATGCTCTATGATCAATTAAATTACAAGCATTGTTAACAATCGGTGTTGTTGTGGTTGTAGCAGTTGCAGTAGTGGTTGCAGTGGACATTTTTTTTAAAACAATTTTTTTTATTTTTAAGGCGGGAAAATTATTGATGAGATTTTTTTTTTAATTTTTTTTGCTTAAAAAAAAAATGTCATCTTCATCGTCATCTTCTTCCGGTAATAATGGAAGTAGTAGTAATAATAATAATAACAGCAATCAAGATGCTAAGAAAGAAACAAAACCATCAGTAGATGAAGAATCTATAAAGAATGTAACAAAATTATTATCTAATGAAAGAGATACTAAAAGAGCAACTGAAGAAATTACAAAAGAAAGAAAATTTTGGGATAACCAACCAGTTCCTAAAATTTGTAAGTTATTTTTTTTTGTACCAATTTATTGTATTATATATTTTCCCTCCATATTCTTCTACAATATATTCTTCTACAACAATATTCATTGAACAAATATTTGAATACAATAAATAAATTAAACCCATAAATAACTCTCTAATAAATGATAAAAGATGAAAAGGTGAAACAAATTGGAGAGATTGAACATCGTACATTAGAACAAGTATCAACTACACCATTAACATTACCTAAAGGATATGAATGGTATAATTTAAATGTAAATGATGAAGAAGATTTAAATAAACTTTATAATCTATTAGAAGGTAATTATGTAGAAGATGATGATGCAATGTTTAGATTTGCTTATCCAAAAGAATTTCTTAAATGGGCATTAACACCACCTGGATTTAGAAATGATTGGCATGTAATTGTAAGAACACAACAAACTGGATTATTTGTTGGATTTATTGCAGCAATACCAATGGATATAAAATTAAAAGAAGAAGAATATAAAGAAAATGTAAAGATGGTTGAAATTAATTTCTTGTGTGTTCATAAGAAATTAAGAGAGAAAAGATTAGCACCTACTTTAATTGCAGAAGTAACTAGAAGAGTTAATTTACAAAATATTTGGCAAGCTATTTATACTGCAGGTACATTAATTCCTAGACCAATTAGTAAAGCAAGATATTATCATAGATCATTAAATCCAGAGAAATTAATTGATATTAAATTTAGTATTATTCCACCTGGATTTCAACGTAATTTTAGTAATCCAATGGAAATGACTAAAAAATATTATAAATTAAATGAAAAGGATAAAGTGAAAGGAATGAGAGCATTAAAAGAAGAAGATTGTGAACAAGCATGTGATTTATTAAATAGATATTTAGATAATTTTAAAGTTGCACCACATTTTACTTTAGAAGAATTTAAACATTGGTTTTTATTTAGAGAAAATGTTATTTATTCATATGTTATTGTAAATGATAATAATCAAGTATTAGATTTTATTAGTTTTTATCATTTACCTTCTACTATAATTGGTAATCAAAAATATAAAGTTTTAAAAGCTGCATATTTATTCTTTTATGCACCAATGAATACTAATATTGAATTATTATTAAAAAGTTTATTAATTGAAGCACAAATGACTGATTTTGATGTTTTTAATTGTGTTAATATTATGGACAATTCTAAATTTTTAGAAAAATTAAAATTTGGTACTGGTGATGGTTATTTATATTATTATTTATTTAATTTTAAATTCCCTGATTTAGATCCAAAAGAAGTTGGTTTAACCATGCTTTAATGATTTTAAATATTTCAATAAATAAATTTAAATAAATATTTCAATAAATAAATATTTAAAAAAAATATGTCTACTGCCACTACTGCACTTACTACCACTTGTTATACACTAGATCATTTATTAAATGATATTGTTCTACAAATGAATACTAGTTCTAATAACAATAATAGTTCCCTAAAGAAAAAGAAGGGAGATTTATTTACATTAAGTAAATTAAAAGAAATATGGATTGAAATGAGTAATTTATTATTTCATCAATTAGTTACCTTACATAAAAATATTTCCTTAATACATTTTGTTAAATTTTTAATCTTTCCTTCTTTTTCTTCATCCTCAACAGTAAATAATATTAACAATAATAATTACAATACTAACAATAACAATACTAATAATAAAACTACAACATCATTTATACCAATATGTATAATTAATGAAGCTTTCGTTAATGAATATCACTTTAAGGTAATTACTAATAATAATAATAATCAATTTAGTAATAACAAAGGTAATAATAATAATTATAATAATAATAATGGTATAGATTCAATAACTTTGAATCAACAAGCAAATAGTGCAGTTGAATTAAATTATCAATTAATTGCACAAAAATGTTTAACAACAAAAGATGTAATTATGAAAATTTTAAAATTAATTGTTAAAAAAATTGGATTAGCATTAATTACAAAAAAAATTGAAATTGAAATTACAAATATAGGAATATTTAGAGGAGAACGTAGAGTAATTTATCCATTTCAATTCTTTAATGAATTTATTGAAAAATTAAATAATACTAATCTACAACAACTACCTGCCTCTTCTTCTCCATTATTGTCATTACCTAATTTGGGTGATGGTGGTATTAATAACAATTCTGCTTTAGAAAGAAATGGTAATAATAATAGTGGAGAGTTATCTAGTGGAAATAATAAATTGTTATTGATGAAAGATTTACATAGACCTACCACTACGAGTAGTGTGAAAAGTTATATTTCTAGTTATAGTAGTAGATCGTTAAGAAATAAACAACAACAACATCACTCTTTATTGTCAAATAGTGAGTCTGGATCTCCAAAAGTATTAAGTAATTCCTCTACAGCAAGAGGATATATTCAGTCTTACTATAACAATAATTATAATACAGGTGTATTAAGTACCATTACTAATGCAACTACAACAAGTGCAACATCATCCTTAATAGAAGCAGTAATGAATGAAGCATATAAAAGATATGAAAAGGAAATTGAAAAGAGTAAAAAAGAAAATCAAAAAGCATCAGAAGATTATTATAAACAATTATTAAATAATTTATATATTGATGAAATGATACGTAAAGAAAGAAAAGAAAAAGCACAACAATATAGAAATTATTTAAAATTTCAAATGGAAAATCAAAAAAGACAAGAAGTGTCAGATTTTAATTTAAATAACAAAAATGTAAATAATAATGTAAATAATTTATTAATTGGAATACAAAGTGAAAATGCATTACCACCATTGAGAAGAATGAAAAGAGAAGAAAAGATAAAGATTAGAGAAACTTTAGAAGAAGAAGCAAAAAGAAATAGAGAATTATTAAAATTAAAACAAGAAAAGGAAGTTTTAAAAGAAATGGAAATAAATAATCAAAAACAATTAGAATTAGAACAAGAAGAATTTAATAAAAAATTAAAAAATAAACAAATTGGAAATGAATTAAGACAAGCATGGGATATTCAATTAGATTTACAACAACGTTACAATGATTCATTTTTATAATATAATAATAATAATTATTATAATCATTTTTATAATAAAATTGTTTATAAAATATTTGTAAATTGTTGATAATATTGATAATATTGTTGATAATACTGTTGATATTGTTCAAATGTCCATTGTGGTATATTATTAGTTTCACTCATTACCTTTTTAGATGATGATTGATCTGTTGATTGTAATCTTCTCTTTCGGATGGTTTCAGATTGTTCTAATTGTAATTTTTCTAAAGTTTCTTTAACTTGTTGGATTTTCTTTAAATTATTAAAATACATTCCTAATTGTTTTTTTAAATAATTTAATATTTCTATTTTTAGATTAATACTTAATTCATATTCAACTCTTTTCTTTTCATTATTATTAGAATTATTATTATCTTCCTTATTTGGCATTCCCCACATATTTAAATATTTTTTAACTAAATGATCCATACTTTCCTTTTCTTCTTCTTCTTTATTATTATTACTATTTTTAGTAGTATAATATTCTAAATTTAAAATAAAATCAATTAAATTATTAAAATAATTAAAATCATTTCTATTCATTAAAATATATTGACATTCCATATTTATATATTCCAAATAAATACATTTCATTCCTTTTATATTATTTAATAAATTTAAATAAATATTTCTACTTTCATTAAAATTATTTTCAAATTGATATAAATATTTTGCATGTTCTAATTGAAAATAAATTTTACTAAATTCATCTTTAAAATTTTGTAAATAATTTTTAAATAATTCATTTACTTTTAAATAATTTAAATTTCTTTTATAAAAATAAATTGTTTGCATTACTGATTCTAAATGTCCAATACATTGATTATAAATTAAATGATTATATACTTGTTCAATTTGTTCCATATTATTTTCTAAATTATCTTGTAAAGTATTTAATTCTAAATATTCTGCATATTTTAAATGAATATAATATTTATCTTTTAATACACTATATTTAGTTAATCTTTCATATAAAGATATTATTTTATCACTTTTATGTTTCTCTAAAAATTGAAAATATCTATTCCAAAACTCAATATAAAATGCTCCATAAACAATCATTCTTTCAAATAGTGAAATCATTCTATCCATCTTTCTCTTCTTTTCTTCTTCTTCATTATTATTATCTTTCTTTTCTTCTTCATTCATATCATCCTTCATCATATTATTATTTAATTCATTATTTAATTCATTTGTAAAAGTATTAGATTGATTATTATTAAATAAATAATTTTCTTCATCTTCTAAATATTTTCTAAAATGATTTAGTTCATGTTCTTGAAATGGTTGTACATGAAAATAAGGTCTTCTAATTCCATCTTCATAATTTCTAATTCTTTCCAATTCTTTTTTACTTGGTCTATAATATAAATCTCTCCATTCATTAAATAATTCATTTAAATTAATCTTTTCATTATTATTTTCTAAATTTAGATTATTTTGTTGTAAAGATAAAATAAATTCTCTTTTTAATAAATCAATTTTTGATGATTGTTTTAAATTCTTAAAAAACTCTTTAAATTGACTCCAAATTAATGTTAAATCTCTACTTGGAATTTGAATTGCTCTTTTATATAATTTAATTACATTTTCATATTCTTCTTGTGAAATTTCAAATTCAATATATTTTTCCCATAAAATTCTAGAATAGTAATCATTACCAATTATAGTAATTGCCCTTTCAAATAGAGTTCTAATTTCATTTAAATCTGAAGATTGTTCTGCAACATAAATACAATAATTTGACCATAAATCTGGATTATTTTGTATTCCAGTTTTTATATCAATAGCTCTTTCATAAATGGAAATTACCTTTTTAAAATCTTTTGTTATTAAATGTGTTAATTCTGCATATTTTTTCCAATAACCATAAAGAAGAGGGAATTTTTGTAGGAAAATATTGTATGCTGATAAAAGTTTAGTTGTTATTGGATTTTCATTGTTTGTTGTATGATTTTGATTATCGGTAGTAATATTTGCGTTTAGGCTTTCTAGAAGGGTAATGTATTTTTCCCAAATATAAAAATCGTTTGGATTGTTTTTTAGAGTCGTTTCATAGGATTGTAGATATTTAGTGGCTGTTGGATTAATGTTGTTGGTTAAAGAAAGGTTGAATAAATCTTCCATTTTTTTTTTTTAATTTTTTTTTAATTTTTGTATTATTTGTTGAAGATGATCTTTTTCACAAGGCTTTCGTTGATGAATGAAGCCTTTTTGTCTATCGGAAGAGATACTGTAAGCCTTGGTTGGCGAGGAGATGATGTTTGGCGCCAAAATGAATTAAATTTTTTTAAAAAAATAAAATGAATCCATTAATAACTGTAAATCATTGGGGGGAAGATAACAATGAAGATTCATTAAGCCCCATACAACAATCACCAACTATACCTACAAACACTAAAAAGCTTAGTAGTAATGAATCGGAAAGAAAAGGAGATGACAATTTCACAAATAAAAATGATTCAAAACATAAAGAAGAAGAAGAAGAAGAAAAGACTGCCATCTTAAAAGACTTTAATGAAACGAAACAAAAAATTTATTCTCTCTTTAAAAACTGTTCTACCACTACCACCGCTGTTAAACAACCATCACGTGATATCTCTTTACAATCAACATTTTTATTACCAAAAGAATATAATTCAATTATTAAAAAATGTATCGCTTTAGTTTTTGATTTAGAAAAAACAGAAAAGGAAATTTTAAATATTTTAAAAATTGAAAATCTTTCTTATTTATGTAATGTTTTAATTCATGAAATTTATGAAATTTTACATATTTTACATGATATTATTGAAGATAGAGTTATTAGAGGAGAATTTTTATTAAATATTGAAATTAAATTAATTAATAAATTAAATAAATATTATTTTATTTTATTGGAAGATTTATTACCAAAAATTGAATATTTAGAAAATTTAAATAATAATAATTTAAATAATAATTTTAATAAGAATGATATAAATGGAAATTTAAATATGGTAGATAAAGTGTTAATTTTGGAAGAAGAAAAATTTAATAAAAAAGGAAATACAAATAAAGAAAAAAATAATGAATGGAAAAGAAAAGTAAAATTATTTATTAATGATTTTTTTAGTAATAAGAATATAAATGGTAGTGAATATAATTTTTTAAAAATGTCAAAAGAATATTTTAATACATTTAAGGAAAGACATATTCAAATGACTGATGAAAAGATTCTTTCTTGTTTTTTAATTCTATTTATAGAAAAATGTGAAAAATTTGAAAATAATTTTGATAAAAATTTTGAAAAGATTAAATTAAGATATTTATTTATTACTAATTATAGAATTTTAATAACATCAATAAATAATACTTCTTCTTCTTCTTCTCTATTAAATATTTCAATAGATAACACTATCAATGACAATAATAACACAATAATAGATAATAATAATGAACTGAATGAATTAAATAATAATGAAATAATAAAAATTGAAGTGACAATTAGAAAAGCAGATAAATTAAGACCAAGTATAAAAAAACAAAAAGATAATCCCATTTTTTTTATTGGAATTGGTAATCCAGAACATTTTATAAATCAACAAGTCATTACTTCTAATTCTAATAATAATTATACTAAAAATGGTAATTATAGAATAAATAGATTTAAATCAAAAAGTATTTTAAAAAATACTCGTTCACCAGAATTTAATGAAACATTTATTTTAAATATAAATTCTTTAAATGAATTATTATTAGATATTAGATTATATAGTAAACAAAAAAATCATAATGATTTTATTTATGGAATTGTGAATATTCCATTAAAAGAAATTTTATTATCTTTTTATGGTAATCATCATTTAAATAATAAAAATAATACTAAAAATAGTAATAATACTTATTTTGATGAAATTATTAAAGATTTTGATAATGAAGAAGATTTAACAAATAAAGAAGATAGTCCTAAAAATAGAAAAAGTAAAGATAAAAAGGAAAATAAATTAGAATGGAAAGGAAAGTGGGAAATTTGGTGTGGATTAAATAAAGAATGTGAAAATGGAATAAAAACTTTTGGAAATTTATATGCTACTATAAAAGGAATTGATTTACCTACCGTTCCACCAAATTGGTTAATTCATCACCAAAATAATACACAAAATAATACTTTACAACAATCCATTTATAGTAATTGTGACAATAATAATTTAAATATTGTCCCACCAATATGTACATATAATACATTTATTCTATATGAAGAAATTCCATACATTTATGGAAGAAATAGTCACAATAATAATAATTCCATATTTGATATAGTAGGTCTCTTTTTACAACATTCCAAAAATAGTAATATCCATTCCATTATTGACATGCCAACAAAACGTAAAATTTACACATTAGAAAAATTTAGTTTCCTAAAAAAAGAATATATCATTAGAGATACATTAGGAAATGTTTTTGCAAAAGCATTCCATAAAATGAAAACATTTCGTAAAAGAAAGATTAGATTATTTTTAGGAAATGGAGAACATTTATATACAATGGAAGGAGGATGTTTTAATGATAAAAAGGAAGATAATGAAGTTTTTATTTTAAATAGTTTAAATTATCCA
>CADWAF010002575.1:0-19044 GCA_902984215.1 Willaertia magna | reverse complement strand
CAAATAAGAAGAGAAAGAAATAAAAATTGTTGAAAGAATAGTTTAGCCTTAAGGGAAAATGTGTTGTGGTTAAGGGAGTTAGTTCTAGTCATTGTTTTTTTTTCAGGCAGCAAAAATGTTAAAAAACTGCGCCCTTTTTAAATAATTAATAATAACCTTATATAACTTGGTTGGCTTTTTGAAGGCATTTGTAAATGATTTACTGAATAGAACATTAATGCAAACCCAACAAATGAAAGTATTGTTTTAAAGAAGATTACCCCCTGATAGTCTTAATTAACAGAAAACTGACTAGTTGTTATTACATGTATTATATATTCAACAAGTATAATTATAAGGAATGCAAATACAGTGATATAAATTATAAAAAATCGTATGTACAAAATCAAATAAATATTTTAAAAAAATCTTTACAAATCTTTACAAAAAAAATAAAAAAAAAATTTAAACTTTATCATCATGAAACCACCATCTCGTTTGTTTAGGACTAATATTCATATTAGTCATTACATAAGTATCATTATCTCTAGGTTTTTTCTTTTCTGTAGCACTAGACAACATACTTTGTATAGACATACAAACAGATTGGACATTCATAACAGGAGACCAACCATCATACAAAATATTTAAACAAATATGACCATTTGTATAAACATGTTCATGTAAGGGTATAAATGGAGGAACAAATACAACTTCTGGACTTTGTAATGGATAATCATCTGGAAAAGTGAATTTTAATCTAAATTTTTCATTTTCGTATAAAGTATGTTTTGCTCCGATAATTGTACAATACATAATTTTAAGGGAATTATCATTTGGTGGATCTAGAAAGATATCGATACCCATTCCGCTTGTTGGAAGGTTTGTATTATTGTTTTGTTGTTGTTTTATTAATTGTTCATTATTGGATTGTTCTGTTAGAAGTTTATGAATTTCTTTTTGAAGACGTTTAGTGTACATTGTTTTTTATGATGATAGCGAGTAGGCTTTTAGGCTTGATGATCGGCACAGAGGCTGGAAGGAATGGTGACGATTAGTTTTTGTATTTTTTTTTGATATCTAAGAATAAGTTTTATTGTTGGCGCCAAAAGGAAGAAACTACAATTCAAATAGAAAAAAAATGGTAAGTTTCGAAGGTTGTTGTTTTAAGGAGAAGAAGACTAAAGCATAGGAATTGATGAAAATATGAACAATAAAATTATATGAAATAGAGTGAAATTGATGAAACGTTAAAGAGAATTAAATCTCATAAGGGAGTTGAAGGAATAGTAATTGTAAATAGTGAGGGAATTCCAATAAGATCCGATTTTCTAAGTGATGACGTTAAAGTAAAATATGCAGCTAATATTACTCAGTTGGTTGCAAAGGCTAGATCAGTGGTTAGAGATTTAAATCCTCAGGTTTGTATTATTGTTTTCCAGATAACAACTAACCACTTTGTTTAGAACGATTTAACTTTTTTAAGGGTGAGAACAAAGATACATGAAATCCTAATAGCACCAGACAAGGAATACATTTTAATTGTAATTCAAAATACAAACTTTGAATAAAATTTACAAAATACAATTACAAAATAAAATTTACAATTTTATTTAAAATTGACTTTCTTGATTTATAATAACATCATCAATCTTCAAAATCATTTTAACAACTTGAGTTGCTAATCTAAATTGTTGTTGTTTACCAATGAGTGTTTCAAAAACTCCTTGATCTTTCATACTGTTAGTTCCTCTACCCATACAATCAATACCTAAATGTGGATTTTTAGATTCAAATTGTTCAACCTTAATATTTGAAACTAATTCAATTGAATTATAACCACTATTTTCAGCTAAAGCCAATGGAACAAAATCAAGTGCATCAGCAAATGCTCTTAAAGCATATTGATCTACATTTGTCACTTTATCTGCTTCTGTAGATAATTTTAATGAACATGCTATTTCTGATGAACCACCACCATAAACAATTCTATTATCTCTAACAAGATTTCTAACAACACATAAAGCATCATGAATAGCCCTCTTAGCTTCATCAATAATCATCTTATTACCACCTCTTAAGAAAATAGTAACAGCCTTAGTGTTTGCACATTCTTCAATAAATAACATTTTATCACTTGAAGTACCAAATGAAATTTCTTTAACTTTTCCAGCAGTACCTAACTTATCAGCAGTTAATTCTTCAAATCTTGGAACAATTCTACCACCAGTTGCAATTGCAATTAATTCAATTTCAACACCACCTACCCAACGTACTGCAGGTAATTGATTTTGAAGTAATAAATGGTTTGCTTCATCATCAAAACCCCATTGACAAATAATTAAATTTGCACCAGAATCTTTACAAGCCTTAACTTGATTAATAAAGTATGATTGTTCCATTTCATAAAGTTTGTTATACTTTTCAACAGTATCAACAATAACTTCACCCTTATTTTTAGATTTTGGAGGTTCAAATGGACAAGTTAAAATTGCAATTTTTGCATTTTCAATTTCTTTAACCATTTGTGGGTGAGACATTTCTTTATCTACAACAATACCTTGAACTAAACATGAATCTTCTAATTTACCACCTGGTTTACCATCTACTTTAATTAAATCTAAATTAACATCCTTTCTATCAATATCAGCAACTGACATAACTGCATCAACACACATACTAGCAAATTTCTCTCTAAACTTATTAATAATTTTAGAATTTAAAGTAGTTGAAGCTGTCTTTAAAAGTGGTTCTAAATTATCTTTACTAAAGCCTAGCTTATCTGAAATTCTTTCTAACTCTAAACATGCAATATCGCAAGCCTTTTCATAACCATCTGAAATTTTAGTTGGATGGATACCTCTATCTAATAATTCTAAAGATTTTTCTAATAGAGCACCTGCTAATACAACTACACCTGTAGTACCATCTCCAATTTCATCATCTTGACTTTTAGATAAATCTACTAATAATTTTGCTACTTGATGATCTACATCCATCTTATCTAAGATTGTTGCACCATCATTAGTTACAGTAACATCTCCATCTTGACTAACCATCATTTTATCCATACCTCTAGGTCCGAGTGATGTACGTAATGTATTTACTACTTTTATTGCTGCATAAATGTTGGACTATAGATTTCACATTTCAGCGTACGGAATTGTATGAAAAGTTGTATGTTAATATACGGAATTGGTTAAAAATAAAGAAAACGGCTAGGGATACAAACCTTTATTGCTTCAACACCCTTTAATCGTTGTTTTTTATCTTGTTCTCTAAGAATAATGAAAGGTCTTCCAAATTCATCATAAACTAGGGACATTTTTATAAGATGGAGATTATTTGTGTTAAAAGAGAGATATTTTTTTTAAAAAAAAAAGTTTTATTATGATTCCGATAATGAGGAAAGGCTTTACCGAGCCAAGGCTTGCCTAACAATGAACGATTTGTAGAAATTGGCGGGAAAGAAGGCTTTAAAGTTTTAGATTTGACTAATGCAAAAATTAATACAAAAAAAACAATTTAAATCAATAAGATAATGGAAGAAACAGAAAAGAGAATTGTTAATTTAACTGAACTATTAAGTGAACTGAAAAATTGTTGTATGTTTTTTTTGTTTTTCTCTTTTTGTATTCAACTTGGTTGACCTAATTCTTCCTTTAAAATCAACAAGCTGAAACCCTGGATAGAATCATACAAAAGGATAAAACGTAAGTATTACTAATATCTATAAAAACGATATAATAATATTAAACATAAACAAAATAAACCTTTAATACGTATTTTATTAACTGAAACGAAAGAATACAAAGCTCTGCATGTGTTTTACAATTTGGTTTAGTTTACTCATCTACTAAGGTTGATGACATTGTTAATCAAAGTGTTATCCCAAAAGAGAAACTATTCCTAGAACACCAGACTACTATTAACAAGTAAATTGGTATGTTCTATGTAATGATGGAACAGAAGAAGTTTTACTAAGTACAATTCAACTCATTTAAAACTTGCAACAATAAGTTTTCAGTTTTCATACCTGTCAGCCAGTTGTTGCAACCAATCCCTTATATTTATGTATGTATAATAACAAAACAATTATTAAGCCTCATAGTCTACACTATATGGACAACAGTGCTTAACAAAAAACCCTTTGTAAGGGAATACAGTGTTTATAGCACTTACAACACCCTTCATAACGGCATACCTCTAACGAAGGTTCTGTTCCCATGTTAATCTCTAGATGTTTATTTTAATAACTTAACTTTTGAGTTTTCGTTTCTATGAAACTGTCTCCTTAAACATTTCCCTGTTGTGACCATAGGTTTGTCGCTATACTGTTTCCATTGGCAGATATTGTAAACTAACAACATTTTGTTAATCGAGCTTTCCAAATTGTACCTTTTAAAATTAGTAAAAAAGCTCCAAAATTAAACCAAGTAGATAATTCAGCCTAACATCACCAATCTATGTCCTTGCTTACTCCAGAACCCAGTAAGTAACCGTGAAGCTTTTCTTATTATTGATAACACCAATTTAATTGACTTACTATTGCATTACTAACTGGTGATGCCATCAAAGCAAGCAGCCAAAGAAAACTAAATTGCACTTTGTAAGATCATGACGTGGACTCATTAACCCCAGAAAAAAAAACAAAAAGGCTTGAAATCAAAAGAAAAACAAAAAAAAATATTAAGAAAAAAAAAATGGTAGACACTCCAACTAGCCCAACTACTACAAAGGCAACAACAACTACAAAAGTAACAAGTAAAAAGGATAAAGAAGACCAAAAGATTTTAAATCAATTTACTTTTGCAAATACAAGAGATACTAAAATTAAAACTAATCAAAAATTATTTTTCTTTTTTGTTGCTTTAATCTCTTCCTTCTTACCTTCCTGTTTGTATCTTTTTTTTATTATTAATTTTTTTTTAACAATTTTAAAATATTATTAAACATTACCTAATTTGTACTAATAGATTTATTCCAAAGTGTTTTAGATTTAGAATTAACAGCAGGTACAAGCGTTTTATATTTATTAGTTAGCATTGCATCAGCCTTTTTATTACATAAAGCTTACATTTTAAATTTTATTAGAAATCGTACTTCTTTAAATGATAAATATGAAAAAGTATTTGATAATACTAAAGGTAGTTGGAAAACTTTCACAAAAGAAGAAAAGAATCAAATTTATGTAAAGAAAGCTCAATTAGCTGATTTGGGTGCAATTGGTTTATCTTTATTCTTATCTAATTTATTATTTTTGGTATTTAGTTTATTTTTATCATTTTATGCTTTAAAGAGAATGGATGTTAGAGTTAATTATGTTATTTCATTATTATTAGGTGCATTAGGTGTACAATTAATGTCTCAACCAAAACAAAAGAAGAATAAACAACAATAAATATATTTTTGTAATTTTAATTAATTAACTGCATTCCTTCATTTGTTTTTTCCTTAATTCATTAAAACAAAAGGATTGGAGTACATCCAGGCTCGAAACAATTATTAAAATATGCATACATTACATTTGTTATTTGTTGTGTAAAAACTGACCACATGCATCTACGGCCATACCACTGTGAAAGCACCTCATCCCGTCCGATTTGAGAAGTTAAGCACAGTAGGGCTACATTAGTACTGAGATGGGAGACTTCTCGGGAACCTGTAGTGCTGTAGATTTTTTGGTTAATACATAAATTTTAAATTATAAAATTAATTCTTTTTCTTTGAACTGCCTTGCCTCTCTTGTAAAATACACTTCTTTAAAACCATAACGTTAATCTGGTTTTTTGGAGACGGCTTCAGCAAACCATTTTAAAAGCAAAAAACTAAGTTTTAAATTATTATTAATTTCACATGCTTTTTTAAAATCAATTCACAAAAAATTTTACACAACAAATTTAAAATATTTTATTTAAAAATAAATTTAAAAAATAAATTTATTACAACTTTTTCATTAAATCGTGATATTCTAATTGTCTTTCTTTATTTTCTAAAAACAATTTTAATAAATTTCCTTTTTTATATTCAATTAATTGATTCATAATATCAAAAGAAATGTCTTGAACTTTAATTTCTAAATTTAGTAAATAATTATTACTATTTTTATAAATATCCCAAAAAGTTAAATTATTTGAACCATTTATAGATAAAATATCATCAATATTTTCTAAATTTGTAAATTTTGTAAAAATATTACAAAAATTGTAAACTTTATTAAAATTTTCATTTGGAAAAGGTTCATCAATTTGTAATTTAATTTTTTTTAAATTTTTATTTAATAATAAAATTGATAAATTTAAAATTTTTTTATTTATTTTACAATGTGTAATTGTTAAATATTGTAAAGTGTTAAAATTATAAAAAAATTGTAAAAATTGTTCTCTTGAATTTAAATAAGAAATTTTTAAAGAAATTAAAAGTTTACAATTTTGTGAAATTATTTTTAAAATTTCCGAAATATTTGTTAAAAATTTTGTATTTTTTAAATTTAAAAATTTTAAATTTTGTAAAAGTGTGACATTGTGTAAATTTTGTAAAGTATTTTTTGATAAATTTAAATTTTTTAAATTTAAAAAATTAATTTTATTTAAATTATTTTCTAAAAAATTATTTTTAATAAAAATTTCATTTTTCGGTAAAATTAAAAATTTTAAAAAATTTAAATTTTCAAAACCAAATAAAGAAATTTCTTGAAATTCTTTTTTTGTTAAATTACAAATTAAAGAATTTTCCTTTTTTAAATTATTTATATTTGGAAAAGAAATTATTGTAAAATTTTGTAAAGTTTTTGGAATTTCAATTTTTGTAATGTCAACTAAAATTGGTTCAATTATTTTTAATTTTTGTAAATTTTTTAATTTTAAAATTTCTAAATTTAAATCTTTTGTAAAGTGACAATTTTTTAATTTTAAATTTTTTAAATTTTTAAATTTTTCGTGACAATTTAATAAAAAATTTGTTACAAAAATGTCAACATTTAATTTTGTGTCTTTTTCTAAATAAAAAATTTCTAAATTTTCTAAAATTAAATTTTTTAAATTTAAAAAAATTAAATTTCCATTTATATAAATTTGATTTTTATTTAAATGAATTTTAATTTTTAAAGTTTTTAATTTTTTTAAAATATTTAAAATTTCTAAATTTATTAAAGTGTGAAAAATTGAAATTTCTAAATGAATTAAATTTCTATTTTTAGAAATAAAATTTTCAAAAAAAGAATTATCTAAAATTGGTAAATTTAATATTTTTAAAATTTCTAAATTTTTTAAATTTTTTAAAATGGTTAAATTTTGTAAACTTTCTTTTTTTTTAAAATTTAAAATTTCTAAATGTTTTAAATTTATAATTTCTAAATTTGTATTTTTTAATTTAAAAAAATTTCCAAAAATTGAAATTTTGTAAATTTGTTTTTCAATAAAAAATTCAAAAATTTCCGAAATAAAATTTTGTAAATTATTTTGTGTCACAATTTGTGACATGTCAACTTTTTGTAAACCATTTTGTAAATTTTTTTGTAAACCTTTTTGTAAACCATTTTCACCATTTTCACAAACATTTCCAAATAAAGTATTATCAATTAAATCATTTAACCTTTTTTGTTCTAAAATATTTCCGTGTTCTTCCGAACGAATTAAAACTTTTTTCTTTTTTTGTTGTGTATTTTGTTGTAAACTATTTTGTAAACCATTTTGTAAACCATTTTGTAAACTTTCTTGTAAAATATTTTCAATTTTTGGAAATGGAATTTTCCATTCAATAAAATTTAATTTTAAATTTCCAAAAATTAAATTTAAAGTTTCTTTTTGATTTAACCATAAAAGTACTTGATAATAATGTCTATGTTTAGATTGTTCTAAATTTATAAATTTTATTGGGATTTCCATTTTTATATTTTTAAATAATAAATAATTTTGTTGTAAAGTTTGTTGTTGTAAATTATTTTTTTGTAAAGTATTTTGTTGTAAAGTTTGTTGTTGTAAATAAGAATCGTTAAATTTACCAAAAAATAATTTAATAAAAAAAGAAAAATTAAATTCCTTTTTTAATTTAATTTTTTTATAAATAATTTTAACAATCATTTGATAATAAGGATATAAATCAAATAAATAAAAATCATTTAAAATTTTTAAAATGACATTTTTAGATAAATTTTTAAAAGTTTTATTTTTTAAATTTTCATTTTTTTCATTTTGATTTGATAAAGTTTCAAATAAATCGCATTGTTTGGAACTTGATGATTGTTCAGAACTGAATTCTTCGGAATCTAAAATGTCGCTACCGGCAAGAGAAGAAAACATTTTTTTTTATAAATTTTTTTAAATTGTTTTAAATTTTTGTTGTGTAGTGACGGGGAAAGAAAGGGAAATTTGTTGGCTTTTTGAGTGTCGGGTTGTCAATTTTCACTTGTTGTGCTATCCACACTTTTTGGGTAAAAAAAGAAGGCCGTAGGAGAAAAATTGTGATAAATGCAAGAAGGGGGTTAGTTCAGTGGTAGAACAGGGGATTGTGGTTCCTCAGACCAGGGTTCGATTCCCTGACCTCCTAATAACGATACGAATTTTATTTTTTAAATTGATATATAAAGTTCTTTTAGATGCAGACTAACGCAATTATTAAGTCTTCCTTTCCTGTCTGATAAACTGTCTTTACAGCGACAATTAAAGGCCAAAACTGTTGTCCTCTAATTTATAACTACAATGTCAATAAAATTTGATAAATTAAATTCGTTATTTATTAAATAACATATTTTACAAATTATTATTATTTTCTATTGTACAAAAACAACAATATTTTACAATAATGATGCCATATACTTTACAATGGTATAGTTTCTTCTTTATTTCCTAATCTATGTAAATAAATAAATGCATCAGTTCCATAACCATTTAAAGACATTAAAATTAAATCACCACCCCAATACTTTGCATATAATTTAGATAATGGTAAACCAAATCCTAATCCAGCAAATGGTTTTGCATTTTCCTTTAATGGTAACATTTGTGATGATGTATACAAATAAGAATATAATTTTGGCTAAAAAATTATTAAACACATCCACCATTTACAACAATTTAAATAAATTAAAAAAATAAATTAAAAAATTACAACAATTTAAAAATTAAAATAAAAATTAAAATAAAAAAAACTTACCATATCTCTTCTAGGAATACCATTTCCTTCATCACTTATTTTTATAGAAATATCTTCTCCACTTTTATTATCAGAAATTATAATTTTTATATTTGGTAATTTCTCTTCTGAATAATCATAATATTTTTCAACAACTGCACGCATTGAATTCTTTAATAATTCAAATAAAACATAATATAAATGACTTTCCACATATGGAAATGTTAAATTTAAATTTCCAATAATTTTTACGTTTGGAGCTTTACCATAATAATTTCTACAAATTTCTGTAGCGTCTTCAATTGCATTTTGTGCTACTTTTGATGGATTGGTATGTTTACAAATTAGTCCAATATATTGTTGTGATGATGAATGAGCGTGACGTGAGTGATCACGTATATTGTCACGTGATGCCGTTGTAAATTGTTGATGTAACGTAAGATGTTGTCCAATTAACATTCTAATACCAATTCTATTAATATAAAAAGAATCTAAACTTTCTTTTAATTTTAAATTCATTCCACAATATTCAAATGGATTTTCCATCATCATTGTTGTATTACTATTGTCAAGTGGAATATTATTGTGTAAAATGGTTGTATTGTGGTTGTCAACAACATTACAATGACTATAAATAGAATTTACCATTTCTCTTTTTAATTCTAAAACACCTTTTGCAACACTTGTATTTGTAGGAGAATGTCTAGCATATATTTCATTTAACATTTTTGTAAATTGTAATTCTTCATTACTATTTTTAGGTTTATGTGGAAAATTTTGTAATTGATAAAAACTTGTTAAATACCAATCTCTTACAACTCTAATAGATGGCATTAAATTTAACCCTAACTATAATCATTACAATAAATCATTACAATTATTACAATAAATAAAAATTAAATAAAATAAAACTTACAGGCATATTATCTAATAAATAAACTTGTTTAGCAATTCTAATTTTTAAATTATCAAATAACCATGCACTTGAATTTAATAAAGTATTTAAACTTAAATTTGATCCAAAATCTAATAATGATTTTAATGTAATTGTTTTTGAATTTAATTTTGAATAATTATATACAATTGATAAATCTATATTATTTAAATCAATTTTATTGCCAATAAAATTTGAGTAGCCCAACATTACAATACGTTAAATTAAAAAATTTAACTAAGGCGTGCATGGCCAAAAAACACTATAAAAGCAAGTCATGGTTTTGAAAATTAATCTTCCTCCTTCTCGAAAAAAGAGAGCAAAAAAGGATAGCCTACTGCCTATTTTTCGAGGAGGAAAAATTTCTATTTTATTTAACGATAATACATAACAAACAAACAATAATTGCAATGTAAGTAATATATTGTTGTGGATTGTAGTTGTATTAATACATTACAACGTTGTTATTACTGCTGCTGCTATTACTACTTTACTTTTGGTATTGCTGCTATTATTAATGATGTATTGGTTCATTCTATAATGTTAATGACAATAATGATATATTTGAATATTTCGCTTTATTGAATATTCACGTTACTTACTTATTCATGATGGTGCATCATTACTCTAACACACCATTTGTTATTGTTATTGTTACACCACTCGTTGTTACTACTGTGTTAATGTATTGCTTGTTATTATTATTTGTTGCTGTTGTTCAATAATAATTGTTTGTTGTTATTGTCAACGCAATTCATTACTACTGCGCAATTGCCAACAACAACAACAACTTTACTACTACAATTTGAACTACCTAAATGATATATAGCAAGCTTTAAAACTAAATAACAACGTTAACTAATTAAGCAACAACAAGAAGAAGAAGAAGAATAGATAGACTGTTAAACTTTCTAGCACTCATATAACAACTAAACAATTAATAACAAAAACAACTAAATAACAAAATGAAGCAATTTATTCAACAAACAAATGATTTCAATAATAATAATCTTTCATCCTCTCCACAAAGTAATTCGTGGTTATTATCCAATTATGGTACATCCTCAAATGCAACCAATACCACCACTACCACAACTACAACTGCAATCAATAATACCACAACTAAACAACAACAAAGTAACAATAATAATACTTTAAAACAACAATTACAACAAGTTACTTCTTTAGATTTAAATGCAGATATCAATTCAACTAAAAACAATAATTCAACTACTACTACTGCCACTAGTGGTTTAGATTCCACAAAATTTTTTGGTAAACATTTATTTGATGGTTATTTAGAATTACAAGATGGTACTAGATTTTATGGAAAATCATTTGGTGCAACTAAAAGTAATCGTCCCATTGTTGTTAACAACACTACTTTTACCACTACTGACAATACCCTTGACAATAGTGTTGACAATAATGATGACAATAGTAGTGACAATGATGATAATATTTGGGATACACCATATTCAGTAAGTGGTGAATGTGTCTTTACAACAGCACAAGTTGGTTATCCAGAATCATTAACTGATCCTTCCTATAGTGGACAAATTTTAATTTTAACATTTCCTTTAATTGGTAATTATGGCGTTCCACATTTCAAAAAAAATCAATTACCTTCTACAGCAACAATGAATAACACTACATTATTAAATACAAATATAGAAATAATTAATAATAAAAATAATAATAATCAAATAATTGAATGGGATGATGATTTATTACCAAAATTAGAAAGTAATAAAATACATATTAGAGGATTAATTATACAAGATTATTCAAATAATTATTCACATTATGAAGCAATATGTTCATTACATAGATGGTTACAAGAATATAATATACCTGGATTATATAATATTGATACTAGATTATTAACTAAAAAGTTAAGAAATGGAACAATGTTAGGTAGAATGATTATGGATATTAAAATGTTTGATCAATTTAATACTTCTTTACAATTTAATACTTTACAACAAAATAATGGAATAAATAAATGGTATGATCCAGGAATGGATAAAAATATAATTAAAAAAGTATCTTGTAAAGAAATTAAAATTTATGGATTAGGTAATTTTTATAAAGTAATTGCAATTGATTGTGGTATAAAATATAATATTATTAGAGAATTAATTAAAAGAAATATTGAATTAAAAGTTGTACCTTATAATTATAATTGGTTAAATGATATTTATAATTGTAATACTAATAATAATTCTAATTATGGTAGTGATAATGATAATTCTAAAAATAGAATTGATGGAATATTTATTAGTAATGGACCTGGTAATCCAAATCATTTTGAAATTACAATTCAATATTTAAAACAATATATTAATGATTGTTTATTACAACAGTCACAATTACAACAACAATCACAATCCACTTTACAACAAATACCAATTATTCCCATTTTTGGTATTTGTTTAGGTAATCAATTAATAGCAAAAGCAATTGGCGCAAAAGTTTATAAATTACCATTTGGTAATCGTGGACATAATCAACCAGTAATTGATCAACTTACCAGACGTGGTTTCATTACATCACAAAATCATGGTTATGCAGTTGACAATCAATCCTTATTAGAAATGTCAACTTCAACAACAGAAATTACAAAATATTTTAAACCATACTTTTTAAATGCAAATGATGCAAGTAATGAAGGAATTTATTGTTTAAATTTACCTTTATTTACATGTCAATTTCATCCTGAAGCAAAAGGTGGACCAAATGATACTTTATTTTTATTTGATCAATTTATTGATTTTATGAAATTAAAGAAGAGTGGTAAATTATTTAAAATTTATATTTCTTCTTTATTAGGAAATACTAATAATAATAAGAATGATAATAATAATTTTGAACCATATTATAGTAGAATTTATTTAAAACAACATAAAAGTATGAGAAAGAAATTTAATGAATTACTTTCTTCTATTGAAGATACTTCTGACATTTCTACACCAATTTTACAACAACAGTCAACTTTAATGAAAAAGAGTATATTTTACAATGACAATACTGACATTGACAATAATAATCACAATAATAAACAAAAAGAATTAAAGGGATATTCTGGTAGACAAATTAAATTACCTAAAAAAGTAATTCTTTTAGGAAGTGGTGGTTTACAAATTGGTCAAGCAGGTGAATTTGATTATTCTGGATCACAAGCTATTAAAGCATTAAAAGAAGAAGGTATTTTTACAATATTAATTAATCCAAATATAGCAACTGTACAAACATGTAAAGATTTAGCTGATCGTGTATATTTTGGACCAATTACACCTTCTTATGTAGAGAAAGTAATTATTAAAGAAAAAGCAGATGGTTTATTATTAAGTTTTGGTGGACAAACTGCTTTAAATTGTGGTGTAAATCTTTATAAATCTGGAATATTAGATAAATATGGATGTAAAGTATTAGGTACACCAGTTCAATCCATTATTGATACAGAAGATCGTGATATATTTAATAGAAAAATGAGAGAAATTAATCAACCAGTTGCTGAAAGTGTCGCTTGTGATAATGTAGAAGAGGCAATTACAAGTGCAAATCAATTATTAGGATATCCAGTTATTGTTAGAGCAGCATTTGCATTAGGTGGATTAGGTAGTGGATTTGCAAATAATGATAAAGAATTAAGAGAATTAGCAACACAAGCATTATCTACATCACCACAAATATTAGTTGAAAAGAGTGTTAAAGGTTGGAAAGAAATTGAATATGAAGTTGTTAGAGATTCCAATGATAATTGTATTACAGTGTGTAATATGGAGAATTTTGATCCAGTTGGTATACACACTGGTGAATCTATAGTGGTAGCACCATCACAAACTTTAAATAATGATGAATATCACATGTTAAGAACTGCAGCAATTAAAGTAATTAGACATTTAGGAATTGTAGGTGAATGTAATATACAATATGCTTTAAATCCATATAATAGTAATGAATATGTAATTATTGAAGTAAATGCACGTCTTTCTAGAAGTAGTGCATTAGCAAGTAAAGCAACTGGATATCCATTAGCATTTGTTGCTGCAAAATTAGCGTTAGGAATGGAATTAATTGATATTAAAAATTCTGTAACGAAAGAGACATGTGCTTGTTTTGAACCTGCTCTTGATTATTGTGTTGTAAAGATACCAAGATGGGATTTAAAAAAGTTTTTAAGGGTTAGTTCTGAATTAGGTAGTGCAATGAAGAGTGTTGGTGAGGTAATGGCTATTGGAAGAAATTTTGAAGAAGCAATACAGAAAGCATTACGTATGGTGGATGGAAGTATTAGAGGATTTGAAACTACAAATTCTTTATTTGATTATGATAAGTGGTTAAGATCTAATAATAGTAATGTTGGTCATGGTCACAGTGGTCACAATCATGGACATAGTCATGGCCACAGTGGTCATGGACATAATCTTGGTCACATGAATACAAATACGTTGTCAACATTACCTACAGTATTACACAACAATAATAACAATGCAAAAGAAGAATTAAAACAATCAATTATTAAAGAATTAACTAGACCTACAGATCAACGTGTATTTGCTATCGCTTTAGCAATGGAATATTTTGATATGACAGTTGATCAAATCCATTCTTATACCCAAATTGATAGATGGTTTTTACATAAATTAAATAATATTATACAAACTAGAAAACATTTTAAAATTATTGGTAAAAAAGTAAATCATTTATTAGATATTCCATATAGTTTAATTTTATGTGCAAAACAACAAGGATTTACTGATTTACAAATTGCTTCTTATATTTCATTAGATGCTTTTGAAAGTTATTCTGAAATTATTAATTTTTACAATGAAAATCACGAAAAGAATCACGTGAGTAATTACATTGAAAAATTTAGATATACATTATCTACAACAAATTATAAACAATTTACAAATATAGATAAAGAATTATTAATACGTTACATTAGAAAATATATCCATAAAATTGAACCAATTGTAAAACAAATTGATACATTAGCAGCAGAATATCCAGCACAAACTAACTATCTTTACATGACTTATAACGCTGGTATTAACAGTATTGCATTACCAATTACAAATAAGGAAAATGATAAAGAAGTTAAATTTATTTATCCAGATCATCACTTACATCACGATATAGAATTTAATAAAGAAAAGGGAATTATAGTTTTAGGTAGTGGTGTATATCGTATTGGTAGTAGTGTTGAATTTGATTATTGTGGTGTAATGTGTGTTAGAGAATTACGTAACAAATTAGGATATAAAAATGTTATAATGATTAATTATAATCCAGAAACTGTATCTACAGATTTTGATGAACCAAATCGTTTATATTTTGAAGAATTAAATTTTGAAAGAGTGATGGATATTTATGAAATTGAAAATCAACAATATTTTAATACTTGTGACAGTAATAGTTGTGACAATAGTTGTGATAGTGATAATAATAATAATGGTATCATGGGAATGATTGTAAGTGTTGGTGGACAACAACCAAATAATATTGCTTTAAGTTTAGAAAAACAAGGAAATGCAAAACTTTTGGGAAGTGGTGCTGATGCAATTGACATGTGTGAAAATCGTTTTAAATTTTCAAATTTATTAGATTCTTTAAATCACAATCATCACTGCAACAATAATTCAAATAATACAACAAATACAACAACAACAAGTACCAAATTAGGAAAATTCAAAAAGAATAAATTAATTTATCAACCAGAATGGGCAGCATTAACTACCATTGAAGATGCCCTTAAATTTTCCAATCAACCAACGATTGGCTATCCAGTACTAATCCGTCCAAGTTACGTACTTTCCGGAGCTGCCATGAATGTAGCATATAGTGATAATGAATTATTAAACTATTTATATCAAGCAGTTGATGTATCACAAGAACATCCAGTTGTCATTTCAAAATTTTATGAAAATGCAAAAGAAATTGAAATTGATGGTGTTGCAATGAATGGTACTATTATAGTAGATGCTATAAGTGAACATGTAGAAAGAGCTGGAACGCATAGTGGAGATGCTACATTAATTTGTCCACCTTATAGTTTAAGTTTTGATTTACAAGATTTAGTGAGAGAAAAAGCTGCATTAATTGTAAATGCTTTAAAGATTAGTGGACCTTTTAATATGCAATTTTTATTTGATAATGAACAGTCACAATCTAAAAATAGAAATAATTATAGTCCTAATTTTAATGGTTCAAGTAGTGATGATGATGAAGATGAAGAAAATGATGATTTTGAATTATCACCATTAAGGTCTGTAGATAGTGTTGGAAGTGAATTGAGTAGTTTAGATGAAGATGAAGATTACAATAGTGATTACGAATATGGAAGTAATAATTATTATGGAAAGAAAGAAAGAATTAAATTATATAGAAATTTATCTAAAAGATTAAAAGTAATTGAATGTAATTTAAGAGCAAGTAGATCTTTTCCATTTATTAGTAAAACTTTAAATGTTGATTTTATTTCATTAGCTACAAGAATTATGACTGGTCATTTTAAATTACCAAATATGGAATTAAATAATATAAATGATAAAGATGGACCAACAAGTAATTATTTTGAACAAATGAAATTATTAAAGGAAATTTCCAAATTGAGATTAGAAAGTAATGATACTTCTTTCAATGAATCTTTAAAAGATGGTGATTACAAAAAGTTTACAAAAGAGTTAACGGAATATGAAATGATACAAAAAAGGAGATTTTCAAAATCTTTTTATGGATGTAAAACTTCCATGTTTTCATTTAGAAGATTAGCAGATAGTGATCCCAAATTAGGTGTTGAAATGGCCTCTACCGGTGAAGTTGCCTGTTTTGGACAAACCGTCCGTGATGCATTTTTAAAAGCAATGCAAAGTGCTTATAGTAATCAATTACCTACCAATCCATTAACCGTAAATGAAAGAAGTAAAAATATATTAATTGCTAGTTTTCCACATTCAACTAAATCAAATATGGAATTAATTAATCAAATATTACAATCTATTTATATTTTATATGAATATTTACAATATACAATTTATGTGACACCATATGTTGCTGAAAAATTATCACAACAATTACCTAGTGTTAAATTTCACACTTTACAATTACAACAAATTGTACCAGTTGATAAGAATGGTATTTGTAAAAGTAGTTTATTAAAATTAGATGAAGAATCTGATATTTTAAGAAAAATTGCAGAAGATATTAATTTTGTTGTAGATGTACCATTTCCAGATCATAATCAAAAACTTTTACAACAACATTATTTAATTAGAAGAAAAACTATAAATTATGATAAACATTTATTTTTTACTTATGAAGTATTTAATTTATATGTTAGATGTTTAAAGGATTTAAAAGATAAGAAAATGAATTTAGATAATTTAAATGTACATCCTTATTCACATTATTTAAGATTACAATCAAAGGATTTAAATTGTTAATTTGTTTTTAAAAATAAATTTAATTTTAATAATTGTTTCTTCCTTAATTTTCCTCAACATTATTTGATGAAAGAGTTATTAAATTAGTATTTTCGTTGTTGAAACCGAAACATTATTTACTGTAGTGGCAGAAATGTAGATATTATTAACCTAAAATATATAATGAATAAATACCTTACATCCTACTTACTGCAAGCATTTTGATAAAATTAAAAAAATTAAAAAAAAATTAAAAAAAAATTAAAAAAAAATTAAAAAAAAAATGCAATTCATTGACATTGGTGTAAATCTAACTGATGATATGTATAAAGGAATTTATAATAATAAAAATTATCATCCTTCCGATATTGAAAATATTTTAGAAAGATCTAAAAATGGAAATTTAAAAAAATTAATTTTAACAAGTACTTGTTATTCAGATATTTATGAAAATATTAATTTAATTAGAAAATTTCAAGAAAAATTTCCAAATTTTCTTTATACTACAATTGGTATACATCCAACACGTTGTAATGAATTTAATGAAGAAAATGAAAATTTATTAAAAAATGAATTTTTAAAAATTATTAATGAAAATAGAGATATTATTGTTGTATGTATATTTTTTTATTTTTAATTTTAATTTTAAATATAAATAAATAAATATAAATATATAAATAAGGCAATTGGAGAGATTGGATTAGATTATGATAGATTACATTTTTGTAATAAAGAACAACAATTAAAATATTTTGAATTTCAATTAGAATTATCTAAAATTAGTAAATTACCTTTATTTTTACATAATAGAAATTCAACAGAAGATTTATTTAATATTTTAAATAAACATTTTAATGAATTACCTAAAATGGTAATCCATAGTTTTGATGGTTCAAGTAATGATTTAAAATTATTATTAAGTTTAGATAATAATAATTTATTAAATAAGGAAATGAAAGTATATATTGGAATAAATGGATGTTCATTAAAGACAATTGAAAATTTAAATGTAATTAAAAATGATTTAGATATAAATAGAATTTGTATTGAAACGGATAGTCCTTGGTGTGAAATTAAATCTACACATGCAAGTTATTCTTATTTATTTAATGATATTGATAATAATAATACAATATTAAATGTTGACAATAATATTGACAATAATTGTTCATGTTCTTCTAAATATGAAAAGAATAATTCTATGGTTAGTAATACAAATAAGGAAATTAATAATAATACAAATGATAAAGAAATAAATGTCACAACTCAACAAAATGTTACAAAAAAACAACAACAACAATCCAATAATAAAAAAGTAAATGTTAAAAAAGGAAATAATAATTCAAAAAAGAATAAAGAAGAAGAAAATAATTTATGGAAAAGAAAAGATAAATTTGAATTTGGAAAATATGTAAAGGGAAGAAATGAACCTGATCAAATTTATAAAGTTTTAAAAGTAATTACAAAATTAAAATATTTAAATAATGTAATAAATTGGAAAGAAAAGGAAGAGGAAATTGCAAAACAAATTTATGAAAATACATTATCTGTTTATTTTCCAAATGAATT
>CADWAF010002570.1:0-18408 GCA_902984215.1 Willaertia magna | reverse complement strand
AACAAAATCGGAAATAATTTAAATAGAAAGGCTTTGTTAGCTTAAATTCATTCTTATCAATTACAGCAGGTACAATTTCAGATCTTAACTTAAATGAAGAAACAAAACAAGAATATCTATTTGTTAGAGAAACTTTAGAACATGCAGTAATTTTATCAGCCAAAATGAAAGATCTTGAAGCTTTTGAAAGAAATGTTAATCAAGTAAAATCTTATTATAGTAATTCTTTACCAGGTGTAAATAAAAGTAATAGAGAAGAATTAATTTTAGGATTAAATCTTTTAAGGTTATTAGCACAAAATCGTATTGCTGAATTTCATACAGAATTAGAATTAATTCCAATTGATTTACATAAGAAGAGTATGTATATTAAACACGCTATTCAAATGGAATTATTTTTAATGGAAGGGTCTTATTCTAAATTAAGAAGTTTAAGGGATAAAGCACCTGCACCTGAATATAATGTTTTTATGGATATGATGATTGATACAATTAGAAAAGAGATTGCTGATTGTACAGAATTAGCTTATAATCGTATTTCTTTAGAAGGTCTTTCAAAATTATTATTATGAAAAGATGATAATGAAACTTTACAATTTATTAAATCAAGACAAGGATGGCGTGTAAATAATAATCAAGTTTTATTTGAAAATGAATCATCTGAAGAGAAGAAGAGTTTTAATAATGTTAGTCGAGAAATTATTGCAAAATCTCTTCATTATGCAAAAGATATGGAAAGAATTGTTTAATTATTATTTTAATTATTAATTTAATAAATTGTTTGTATCATTAAATATTTTTGTAATTTTTTTTAAGCCTATTGAAATATAAAATTAATTAACAATTTTATTTAACAATTACATTTTATAAATTACTCATTTGCTGGTTCATATAAATGTTCATATTCCAAAACACATACTTTTCGTTTCTTAGACCAGGTTTGAACATCAAAATAGATATAAGTACCCTTCTCATACTTATTAGTTTGTTGAAATTCAACACCAACAGGATCCCTCAATAACCACGTTTGTGAAGGTTTATGATATTTCCATCCACGTTTCGTTAAAGCCCTTGCAGCAACAATCTGATAAACATCTCTAGGCATTGAATAAAACATATAAATTAAAGTATCATCAGAAAACTTATCCACATGAAAGGCTTGTAATTGTACATTTACTTTATAACAATCAGGTAACTTAAATTCCGTTAAAATATTACTTGGCGGTTGATCTGAAAATGGAGATGAAAAATTTTGATATAAAAAATCTGGAGAGTTTAAATTTAAACCTAATTGTGTTAAATCTAAGCCTAAAGCTAAAATTGCTAAATCGGATTCTCTATTTCTTATTAAGCCTAATAAACCTAATAGTCCATATTTATCGTCAGATGTTGGTACCCTTTGATTTCCTACTGTTGTTGTAGATGATGTTGTATTCGGAACGGTAGTACTAGAAGGTATAGATGAAGAAGATGAAGTAACAATCCCTCCTACACCTGTCGGAGTGCCAGTTACAGTCCCTGATGATAAACCACCAACAAGTCCTCCACCAATCCCACTTCCAATCCCTACATTTCCTACCACACTATTCATATTAGCACCCAAACCGCCAGCACCAACACCAACACCAGCACCAACATTCCCAACCAACATTCCATTAGTTTGTTGTTGTTGTTGTTGTTGTATCAACTGTCTCTGAAAAATAATAAACTCCTGTAAATGTTGATCTATCGTTGAATTATCAATCCCATTTTGTTGAGCTAAATTTCTTAACTGTAAAATAAAGGCTTGTTGTTGTTGTGGTGTGTTTATCCCAATTAAAGAAAAGTTTTTAAAAATATTATTTGGTGAAATTCTAATGGTAGTATTGTTATTATTGTTATTATTGTTATTCATAATGCTATTACTACTACTACTTGTTAATCCAATGTTATTATTAGGGTTATTGGTGTTGTTGATGTTGTTGTTTAAGTTAAATAATCCACCAACTCCACTATTATTTGGGTTATTGTTAGTATTTGTTGAATTTATCATTGACAGTATACTTTCAGGTGGTCTATAGTTATTATTACTTTCAGGTGGTGTTGTAGATCTTCCTATATTATTTGTTGGTGATACACTATTAAACTTTCGTAAAAGTGTTGGGTTATTTAAATTATTACTTGTTAAAGAAGAGGAGGATTGATTTCTATTTTCTAATAGTGCATTCATATATCCATTATTACCTGTTGTTGTTGTTATTGGATTGTTAGAATTGTTGTTATTTGATAAACTCATAAAGCCTAATTGAGAAGTTAATTGATTGATTGTTGAAGTATTTTGTTGTTGCATTAAATTTCTTAAATTATTATTATTTGTAAATTGTCCATTGTTATTTACTACTCCCATATTTCCTAAATAGCCATTACCTACAACTGTTGGGTTATTTGCTGTTACTAATCCTCCATTCGATGATGAAGAGGAATTATTTGGTGTTGTGGAATTTAAACCTGTTTGCCTCATTTTTTTTTTAATTTTTTTTTAATTTTTAATTTTCACTTTTTCAATTTTGGGCTTTCGATTTTTTTCGATTGAAGGAATTTAAATTAAAAAAATAAACATTGAATGTATTTAAGCGATGCATTGTTACTCCAATAATGAAATAATTGAAAAATTTCTGTTAAAAATTTAATATGTTGAATATGTTGCATACATGTTTTAATAACAACAACAAACAAGTGAATAACAAATGCTTTTAAAAAAAGTATCAATTCACTTGACAAAATCATTTTGTGTTTTCCCGCCAAAAAAAAATGAATGAAAACGAAAGTAGCCTAATAGTTGAGGAAGAAAATAATGGAATAGAACGAGATCAACAACAAGCCTTATTGTCGGAAGAAGAATATCTTAATCAAGAACAAGATATTAATTTAAAAGATTTATCTGAAGAACAACAACAACATTTAGCGATTGAACTAATAAGAAATATTCCTGAATATAAGGCAGCCTTTGAATTAGAATTATGGAAAAAAAAGGAGAAACAAAAATATAAAGAAATTTTAATTCAAAAAGAAAAAACTTATTTAAAACAATTAGAACTAACAGTCAAAGAAGAATATGACAAACAAAAAAAATTAATAATTGAACAAAATGAGGCATTAAGAAAAGAAGAAGAAAAATTAAAAATTTTATTAGAAAATGTGGAAAAGAGAGAAAAACAATTATCTCAAGTAGAACAAGAATTAAGAAGAAGAAAAACAGAGTTAGAATCAGATTATCAAAGAAAATTGGAAAATATGGAGCATGTAATTAAAATGACAAAAGAAGAATATCAAAATAAATTACAATTAGAAATTTATAAAAATACTGAACTGCAAAAAAGAATCGATGAACAAATGACTCATGACGTAAAAGAATTGACAGAAAAGATTACAAAATTACAAATTGAAAATGATAATTTAGAAAATAAACTTCATGACTCTCTTAAATCAAAACAAAATTATAAAATGCAGTGGAAGAAACTTCAAGATGATTTAGTTTTATTAAAAAAGAAATATGAAAAGGAAATTAAGAAATTACAACAAAAAATAATTGTAGTTCAACAACAACAAAAAACTAGTCAACATTCAGCATTGCCACCTTCTGTCATTCCAGTTCATACACATCATTTTCCACAAAATATTGTACCATCATCTTATCCTGCTTATCATTATCCCTCATATCCTTATCCTCTTCCTAATAATCCTCCAATAGATATGTACTATAATTCTAACGCTAATCAATCTGCAATAATACCCAAAAATGATCCAAAACAAGATGAGATAAATAATCTTAAAAAGATGTTGAATGAATTGATACAAAAAGAAGAAGAAAATACAAAATCTAGAATGAATGAATCACTAAGCTCAACGAAGAGTAATTCAGAGTCTACTACCTCAACACCTAGAAATCAAGAACCTGTAAAAAATTATAAACAACAAAACAAATCTAACAGTCACAATAATCAAAATAATAAAAAAGAAATAAGGAATGAAACATCTGACAGAAGTGTAGATGAAGTGACACTGTTAAAAAACAGCCCCCAATCACTGTCAGAACAATCATCAGAAGAGGAAGATGAAAGATTAAAGGAATTTAGAAGATTATTAAGAGAAAAAGCAAGACTTTTACAAACTGGAATTTATGATTCACAAAGTCAAATAATTCTCGAAATTGACAAAAAACTTCAATACTTGCGATAAAATTAAAAAGCTAGATCAAATTCCTTGTGATCACAGTTGTATAAAAATCATTGTAACAAAAAAAAAGAGAAAGGCTTATTCCTTCCAATGTTCTCTTTCCTTTAGTTTTCCAATTGGTTGAATCTAACCATCTGACATCCCAAGATTTACTTACAATACCAACAAAACAGAAAAATACAAATTTTGCAAATAAAAGCCTGAGATTGTAGAGTAATTTTGCTTTTAAAAAAAAAATAAATTAAAACCTTGCATTATTGCAAACTCGCTGTATGTTGAATATTAGAAAAAAATGGGCAAACAAAAACAAAAAAAGGGTGTTATGGCCGAAGACGATTATTTAAATATGATGTCTCAAGAAGATGAAGTAACTAATGAAACACCTGTAGAAGAAGAAAATACTTCAAAGAAAAAGGATAATAAGAAGGATGCAAAGAAAAAAAATAATAAGAAAAATGATACGGAAGAAGTAGAAGAAGAAGAGACTACTGTAGCATCAAAGAAAGATAATAAGAAAAAAGATAACAAGAAGAATAAGAAAAATCAACAAGATGAAGAAGATTCTGAAGTTCTCGAATTAGAAGAAGAGACTACCAATAAAAAGAATAATAAAAAAGACAATAAAAAGAAGAACAATAAGAAGGGAGGTGACGATGATGACTATCTAAAATCCCTCTCTGGAGATGCTGAAAGCCTAGAAGAACAAGGCAATGAAGAACCACCTAAAAAAGATGATAAGCAAAAGAAAGATAATAAAAAAGAAAATAAGAAGAACAATAAAAAGGGTGGTAATGATGATTATATGTCTATGATCGCTGGTAATGAAGATGAACAAGAAAATAAAGAAGAAGAACAACCAAAAGAAGAGAAGAAAGACAATAAGAAAAAAGACAACAAAAAAGATAATAAGAAGAAAGATAATAAGAAAGGCGGTAATGACGACTATATGTCAATGATTGCTGGCACTGAAGAAGAATCAGAGGAGAAAGAAGAACAACCAAAAGAAGAAAAGAAAGATAACAAGAAAAAGGACAACAAAAAGAAAGATAATAAAAAGGGGGGCAATGACGACTACATGTCAATGATTGCTGGCACTGAAGAAGAAATGGAAGAAAAAGAAGAAACTAAAGAACAAAAACCAAAGAAAGAAGAAAAGAAAGATAATAAGAAGGATCAAAAGAAAAAGGATGAAAAACCAAAGAAAGAAGAGAAAAAGAAAGAGGAAAAGAAGAAAGATGAGAAAAAGAAGGATGATAAGAAAGCGCCACCAAAGAAAGCAGTTCCTAAAGCCTTAGCTGCATTAAAAGCTCAACTTGAGAAACAAAAGGAAGAAGAAGAAAGATTAAGACGTGAAGAAGAAGAGAGAAGATTAGAAGAAGAAAGAATACAAAAATTATTAGAAGAAGAAGAACGTAAAAAACAAGAAGAAGAAAAGGCCTTGAAATTAAAAAAGAAACAAGAAATTGACGAACTTAAAAAGAAAGGTCTTTATAAGACTAAGAAACAATTAGAAGAAGAAAGAAGAGCTGCAGCTATGAGAGAAATGATGATCCAAAGTGGTCATATTGCTGCTTTTGAAAAGAAAGAAGAAAAATCAGAAATTAAGAAAGTTGTTAAGAAGAAGAAGAAGGATAATAAAGAAGGTACTTCTAAACAAGAAGGTGAAGAAAAATCAACTGAACAAAAACAACAAGCAAAAGAAACTTTAGTTTTTGAAAGAAAAGAAAAGAGTGATAAAAAAAAGAAAGAAGAAAAGAAACATGAAAAGAGAGAAGAAAAAGTTACTGAACAAAAAGTTGAACCAAAAGTTGAAGCCTCTGTTGATGATTGGGAAGAATTTGACTTGGATGAAGATAACAAACCAAAATCAACTCCAACTGTTACTCAACCTAAACCAACTGAAGTTAAAAAGGAAGTTAAACCAGAAGAAGATCAAGAAGAAGAGGAAGAAGATTTCACTCAAGATCAAGAAGGTCAACAAACTGGTCAAGACGTTGAAGACCAAGGTGATTCTAAGAAGAACAAACCAGTTAATTTGAATGATTTACGTTCTCCTATTTGTTGTGTTCTTGGTCACGTCGACGTTGGTAAAACTAAGATTTTAGATAAAATCAGAAGTACAAATGTTCAAGGAGGTGAAGCTGGAGGTATTACCCAACAAATTGGTGCTACTTATGTCCCTATTGATGCCATTAAGAAACAAACCTTTAAGCTTAATGAAATGGTTAAGAAACAACTTCAATATAATTTACCTGGTTTATTAATTATTGATACTCCTGGTCACGAATCTTTCAACAATTTAAGAAAGAGAGGTACTTCATTGTGTGATATTGCTATTTTAGTTGTAGATCTTATGCACGGTTTGGAAAGACAAACACTTGAAGCATTACAAATTATTAGAAATAGAAGAACACCATTTATTGTAGCTATTAACAAGGTTGATGCTCTTTATGAATGGAAATCAACTCCAAATGCTCCAATTAGAGAATCCTTAAAGAATCAAAAGAAAAATGTTATGCAACAATTTGAAACAAAAGTCAAAGATGTTGTTACACAATTCCAACAACAAGGTTTAAATGCTGAATTATATTATAAGAATAAGGATGTCAAGAATATTATCAATCTTGTTCCAACATCTGCACTTACTGGTGAAGGTATTCCAGATTTACTTGCACTTATGTGTCAATTAACACAAAAGCACATGGTTAAGAAGTTAACTTATAAATCTGAAATTGAATGTACAATTCTTGAAGTTAAGGTTGTTGAAGGTCACGGTACTACCATTGACGTTGTTCTTTCCAATGGTATCTTAAAGGAAAGTGATACAATTGTTGTTTGTGGTTTAGGAGGTCCTATTGTAACACAAATTCGTGCCTTACTTACACCAAAACCATTAAGAGAAATTAGAGTTAAAGGTGAATATATCCATCAAAAGGAAGTTAGAGCTTCTATGGGTATTAAGATTTCTGCACAAGATTTAGAAGGTGCAGTTCCAGGTTCAAACGTTTTAGTTGTTAAACCAGGTGACGACGTTGAAAAGATGAAGAAAGAAGTTATGGCTGATTTGAATGAAGTTCTTAACAAGATTAGTACAACTGACAAGGGTGTATTTGTTCAAGCAAGTACTTTAGGTTCATTGGAAGCACTTTTAGATTTCTTAAAATCTGAAGAGATTCCTGTAAGTGGTATTAATATTGGTCCAGTTCACAGAAAGGATGTTATTAGATCATCCATTATGTTAGAACATGCACCTGAATTTGCTGTTATTTTAGCATTTGATGTTAAGGTAACTAATGATGCAGCAGAAGAGGCAAAGAAGGTTGGTGTCACCATCTTCTCGGCTGATATTATTTATCACTTATTCGATAGATTCAAAGAATATAAACAAAAGATCTTAGAAGAAAAGAAAGCTAAGGCAGAATCTGAAGTTGTATGGCCATGTACCATTAAGATCTTACCTGACCATGTTTTCCACAAATATGATCCAATCACTGTTGGTGTTGAAATTACTGATGGTGTTTTAAAGGTTGGTACTCCACTTGTTGTTCCAGGAAAAGAACCAGTACATATTGGTAAGGTAATTAGTATTCAATATAATAAGAATCCGGTAAAGGAAGCAGAAAAGGGTAAACAAGTATCTATTTCAATTGAAAATGGTAAAAACATACAATATGGTAAACAATTTGATTTAAATTCACCAATTTGTTCAAGAATGACAAGAAGATCAATTGATTTACTTAAAGAATTATATCCAGAAATTAAGGAAAATGCTAATATTATTTCAACAATTGTAAAGTTAAAACAAGTGTTAAACATTCCTTAAATTATTTTAATAAATTATTTTACAACAACAAAAAATTAATAAATTCACAATTTAAAAAAATAAATGACAACGGAACAATCTCTTCAACAAGCCTTTGTGGAATATTTACAATCGGAAGAGTGCAAAGAGTTTACTGACAACAACAGATAAAAAAAAGAAAAAAGATAATCTCTATCAAACACAAAAGATTTATAAACTTTTACAAACCTTAACAAAAAACCAAAGCTCTATAATTTCAAATAATAATAATTTAACAATTCAAAATAATCACACATTAAGATCTGACATTAAAAATTCACCACTTTTAATGAAAATATTATCAAATGAAATGGAAAGATTTAGGATAAATATTTATCAAATGAAAAGAAATATTTTACAAGAAAAAAAGACTATTGTAAAGAAAAAGAAAAATAAGGAAAAAATAATTAAAGAATTATTTAATTTTAATGAAATATCAAATGAAAATAAAACTTTATTTTTAAGATATTTAATTAATTATTTATTAAAAGATAAAAAGAATATACAATTAATTTATTTAGCAATGAATAATTATTTAACAATTTATGGAATGAATAATTTATATAATAATGAACATTTTTGGAAATATTTTATAAATAATTATTTTATACAAAATGAATATTTAAAGTTATTAATTAGAAAATTTAAAAGAAAAGAAATTAAAACTGAAAATGAAATTGTTTTAAAAGATAATTTAATTTATAGAAATATTTTACCAAATAATAAATTAAAAGATTATATTTATGAAAATACTTTTAATTCTGAAATTAAAAAAAATATTACAAAAAAGGAAATTAATAAATCTACTGCGCAGTCAACAATTGTAAATAATTGTTTACAATTAATTGATAAATATCAAATACATCCATTACAACAAATTTTAAATAAATATATTTTTAAAATTGAAAAACTTTACAATAAATACAAAAAATTATATCATTTAAATTTATTTAAATTTTTAAAATTATACGAAAAACAAAACTCTAAAAAAATAATTACTTTTAAAAATTATTTATTTAAAATTATTTATGAAGAAAAGGAATTACCAATTAAAAAAATTAAAGAAATTTTAATTCATCCAAATATTTTAAATTGTAAAGATTTAGAAAAATATTTATTGGATCAATTATTATTACAAAAAGAAGTTGATAGTAATGAATTTCCTGTTCATCCATTTTTATTAGAATTTAAAAATGTGTTTCCAAATATTTATGAAAAACAATTATTTATTAAAAAGAGTAATTTAAAGGAAATGATAAATTTATTTGTAATGAAATATAATCATTTTAATTATATTGATCCATATATAAATTATTAATTTTGTACAATAAGAACATGTAATTAAATTCACATTCAAAATTTGTTGTTTTGGTGGAAAATGTAATTTGAATAGCTGGAAATAATGTAATTTGAATAGCTGGAAATTACCTAAACATCTTATAAAAGAAAGTAAAGTTTTTATTTAACCCATACAGTCCAGGCATACGTTTCTGGGGTAGTATCTGTAAAAACTCCTAACATAGCGTATCCAGCTCCTAAGGCACCAGCATAAGGAGAGAATGCCCAAGAAGTTTCAGTGCTTTTACTACAAGTTAATGCATTTCTATACTTAGTAAATCTAGTGTCTAAAGTTCTATACGGATTGTTAGCAATGTAATAATCATTAAAGTGTCTATGGATTCTGTAATTGGCATTGGTTTTGAATCCAACAAGTTCAATAACTGGGTGATATCACCTGTAGTATAAGTAAATTTAAAGTAATCAACTGTTGTGGCTTGTAAATCTTTACCAAATCCAGTATAATTATGAATTGGAATTAAGTATTGATCTAAAACAAAACTCTTTTTAGATTGCAATGTTGGATCATAAGTTGATGTTAATCCTTGTGCCCAACTGCCAATTGGATCAGTTTCAAATAGTGCAGCAATTAAAGTCCAGCCTCCTCCATTTGAACTCATATCACACCATACTTTAAGGGTGGTTTTAGTTTTAATCCAATAAACACCATCCCCTGTAGCTCCTTCATAAACATATCCTTCTTTAGGATTTCTGTATTGATCACAAGAGGAAGCCATTTCAAAATTACTCCATTTTCTTCCTGCATCGTTATCTCCAATGATATTAATTGTTGAAGGTAAGACTACACTAGTAAATAAGGAAGAGCTTGTTGTTGCATGTGAGGCTTCTACAGTTTCACAATTATTTCCTGTCCATCCTACGTTGCAAGAACATTTATTTGGATTTACACAAACACCATGCCCACTACACACAGTGTTGTCAGTGGATAAATATCCAAAACAAATAGGAACAGTACAACTATTACCAAACCAACCAACAGTACAGTTAGAAGGTATTGCATTGTTACAGTTTTCCCCTACAAATATTTTACATTTAGTTTCAAGTACGCCAAGTTCAAAACTTAGAGTTTTTTCAATAAGTTTTGATTTTTCTAGTTTTGATTGTTGTTCTAGAAAATAATGGTTGGCTAGCGTCTGTTCTTAGAAGGTAAGGCATGGGCCTTAGACGCCTCCATCATTATTAATAAATCAGTTTGAACATCCTTAACATTCTGGAGCATACTTCTTTTTTGATTTAAAAGGTCCCTGGCAGTTCTTGTTTCAACAACAGAAAAATGTTGAATACATAGTAATATGGAGGTGAATAACAGAAGGGATAGAGAGTAATGTTGGAAAGGTTGACCAGTAGCTTTCATTCTTTTCTTTTTGGCAACTCTATGTTTTTCACAAAAGTTGTACGTAACATTATTCCAGTGCGTAAATACAGTTTAAGTCCTACAAGGAATGCGTTAAGTGTTTACAGCGGAATTGCAACCCACTGAAAATCCGGTTGCACTTCATGGGACGTGAAACGCTTCATTAGTTAGAAAAACCATCATTAAACGAACATTTACAATTTTTAATTAAAAGTTCTTTAATTTTAAAAAATTATAAATACCAAAATAATTAATATGAAAAGTAATTGTGTAAATTATTATCTTTTATTTACTGAGTTACACTTTCTCTTCTCATTTTCTTCTTCGTCATCACTTTCTTCTGAATTATTATTAAAATAACTTGAAGAAGCAAAATTGTTTCCATCATTTTCACTATTACCAAACTTAACTTTCTTCTTTTCTTGACTTAATTTCTTTTCATACGCATTTAAAAACATTAAACTTTCTTTCTGTTTTCTTAATTCTTGTTCTGTACATGGATTATTGCAAATAGTAAATGCTAAAGGTAAATGTACTTGTATATCTAAACATCTTAATGCAAGTTCTTCAATTGTTTTTTTAAAATCTAATCCATTATTAATATCTAATGTTAATAAATCTGTCAAGTTTTGTAAATAAAATTTATCACTAATTTCACAGTTTGTTTTAATTTCTAAACATTTTAATGAAAATTGTTCAATCATTATTTTGTAATCATTTATTGTTTTATTATTTTGTTGTTCATTTAATTTTTGTAAAATTTCATTAATATCAAATCTTAATAAATCAATTAAATTTTGAAAATAAATTTTATCACCAACACAATTTTTAAACCATTCTTCTTTTAATCCATTCATCGACTCTTCTTGAAATTTTAATAATTCCAATAAACCATTTAACGACTCTTTAAAAGTTTTATTGACAATTTTATTTACAATTAATTGGACTAATAGAAAGAAAGAAGTTGTGTATCTTCCCGTTCTACCGAAATATATGTCTCCTTCATATTCTAAATCTGTAAATTTTTTGGTTTTGTGGTTATATTGTGAAATGAATTTACCTCCGTTGTTGAGAGTTGTTGACATTTTTTTTGTGAAAAGAAATTCCAGGAAATTATGAAAATTGTAAAATTAGTAAGACTAAAGAAATAATTTATTTCAGATTTATTTTTTCTAGTTCTTTGAACCATAGCTTGAGAATAAATGAAAATCTTAAAAAAGATAATTGTATATAACCTACATCTGTTTCGAGCTCACCTTAAATGCAACTTTCCCGCCTTTGTTGGTGCACTCTCACATTTACCAACACATTAAAAATGAATCGTTTCAAGTTGAGTAAGATGGTAGGGGATGGTACCTATGGAAGTGTTGTGAAGGCAGTCAATAAAGAAACCGGAGAAGTGGTACGTAAATAAGTTATTCCCTTTGCATTTAATGCTTAATTTGAATTCTTAAAGGTTGCTATAAAGAAGATAAAAAGAACTTATTCAACGTGGGAAGAATGTATTAAATTAAAGGAAGTACAGGTAGGTTTTCTTTAAAGAACTCTTTGATTAATTTTAAAAAGACATTAAGGAAGTTAAATCATCCTAATGTAATAAAATTAAAGGAAGTTATAAGGGAGAATCAAGAATTATACTTTGTTTTCGAATACATGGAGGCTAATCTATTGGAAGTAATGAAGGATAGAGATAAACTCTTTTCCGAATCTAAAATAAGAAATATTATTTATCAAGTTTTGCAAGGCTTAGCATATATGCATAAAGCAGGCTACTTTCATAGAGATTTAAAGCCTGAAAATCTTTTAGTAAATAGAGACACCGTTAAAATTGCGGATTTTGGTTTAGCTAAGGAAATTAGATCTAGGCCGCCTTTCACTGAATATGTATCTACAAGGTGGTACAGAGCTCCAGAAGTTTTAATGAGAAGCCCGAATTATAATTCTCCAATTGATTTATGGGCAGTTGGCGTTATAATGGCTGAATTATATACTTTCAAGCCTTTGTTTCCTGGAAGAAGTGAACCTGATGAAATTTTCAAGATTTGTTCTGTTTTGGGTACCCCAACTAGGGATACATGGGAAGAAGGAATTAAATTGGCCTCCAGTATGGGTATGAAGTTTCCACAGTTTGTCCAAACACCATTAGAATCAATAATTCAAAATGCCAGTCACGAGGCAATACAATTAATGACAGATCTACTACATTATGACCCTTCTAAAAGACCTACTGCCAGTCAAGCTCTGCAGTATCCTTTCTTTCAAGTTGGAATATCTGTTCCTGTACCCTTAAAACAAACCTTGCCTGTCAAAAATCTTAAACGTAAGTATAATTATATTCATCACCACCGTTCTTAGCTTTTATCTTAGCAAAAAGTTCCAACCAAGAAAACATCACTTCTAACAACAATAATATTATTAATAATACTAACTTTGGAGGTATTCAACAAACTAACTATAATTTAAACCCTTACAGCAACCTTGTTAAAAAGAACTTTGTACCATATTCAAACAGTCCTAAGTCGTATCCTCCTTATCCAGTTGGCAATGCTTTGCCTCTTAATACTAACAATCAAAATAACAATGCTGCTGTAAACAATGGTGGAATTGGTGGGAGCAAATTTTTAAACTCCAGATATAAGCCTGGAGTTCAATCCAGCAATGAGAAGCAAGTCAATTTTAACAATTTGTCTCGTGGTTCGTCAAGAGGCAGTAGTGGAGGGTTGTCACGAAAAAGAGTCCTAAATTCTAAACGAACTACCTATAAACAAACACCTCCTGCGACATTGTACGATTTCCAACCTAAAATGTAAACAATATTTTGTAAAATAAAACTTTGCACAAATGGTAGGATTTAATAATTTACATATTTTGATCAAACTTTAATTCCACAACTGACATCTTTGTTTCAGCTTTTCCTCTCAGTCCTTTTATATATCGTACGTGTTTCATTGGATTGGTTCCAGCATCTTTTGGAGTTTGGGTAGTCTTTTCCCTTCAAAAAAGTTAAATAATATTTTATCAATAATACTTACTTTTTCAAATAAACTTGTGTATCATTATCCCTTCTGAAGTGAGATTGTAGAGTTTGAGTCTTGTTATCCTTTTTATCTCTCAAGTCTGCTGCCTTAACAGCATTTCGTCTAAGCTTCCACTGAGAAAACTCGTACTTTGTATCAATATAACTTTCTACAGGATGAACTTCTGTTTGAATGTTAGAGTCAACCTTAGATGCAATACGATCTAACTCAGATTGTAATAAAATCCTTCCAGGAAGAAGTTGTTTCAAGTCCAACAAGACTATGAGTTCCTGATTGAATTTAATAATCTTCTTAACTCCTTCAAGGTAAGTTTCAGGTGTCTCAAGAAAAAGGCCCATGCAATCTTTGTTTTTGAAAACATAATATTTTCTTTGGTACTTTATGAATCCCAAATCAAAATTACCAGGTATAATTAATCTCTCCTTTCCTAAAGAAACTGGACAAAATCCCTACAGAAATGGTTAAGTTAAATAATTGACTACCAACTTACGTTTAGTTCTGGAATTAATTCAGCAGAAAATGGTTCTAAGGTTGCTTCCTTACTAGACCTCAACTCTTTAGTTCCTTCATTTGATTTTGGTTGTTTCTTGTTTTTATTATGTTTTCTCACTTGTTGAATTATTGTTGGGGTTAGTTTTGCTCTTAATAGACCTTTTTGACCTTTAATTACCCTAAATAACTGCATTAGCTCAATTAACCTTTCCTTACATGAGTCAATGTCTGACCAATTATTTGAGAGTAGAATAAACATTGGCTATTATTGTACAAATGAATTAGACAAATATTGCATCATAAAACTTACATAAATCTTTTTCTTTTCAACAATTTCATTGGTATTCTTAAGAATTGAAGAAATTTCATTTATCTGGTCTATGTAAACTTTGTCACCCTCTTCATTTTCCTCTTTTATTTCCAGTGCCAAGGATTTTAATTCATTGTAATATGTCTCGGTTTGTCTTCTATAATACAGTTCTTGATATAATCTATCTAGTTCTTTCCCTTCAAATAATCCAGAAGTTATGGCGTCTATATATTCTTCACAATTAGAACTAGTTTCTTTTATTTCTGTGAGAATATCATGTAGTAAATAGTCAATCCTCTCTTTAATATCAACCCTTTCTAATTAACAGTAAATTTTGGGTAAATGAAATTTATCTACCTACGTTTAATTACTTCGTTTTCGTGTGTTTCACTATTACTCTTGTTGAACAATCTTATCCCCCATATAATTTTCCACAAATCTCGCAATTGATTTCTTTTCTCTTCTTCCCTCTGTATGACAAACGGTAGAACATGCGTATTCGGCATTCTTCTATGTGTAAATATTAAAAGTAAAAAATACTTACACACTCTCTAAAGCTACTTTTATCTCTTTTTCCAGCATATCATTAGTTTTTTCAAAAGTTTTTGTTTCATGAAGAACATAGAGAATAATGTCACTCACCACCTCCGATTCATTTTCTTTGGTTAAAAGTTCTTTAATTATATATTCCGATTTGTGATTATGATCATTATTTTGTTTCATAGTGGCCCTTTTAATTTCTTCTTTTGCTCTTTGAATTCCTATCTGTTGTTTAATAGTATCAATAGGAGCTAAGTCGTTTTGAGTTAATTTTGATACTGCTAATTTCACCAATTCATTTACCATAGAATACGGCAATACATACTCCCCTTCTTCATTACTGAATACATTAGCTTTCGCAACCAACTGATTGAACTCTTCTGTAATCATTATCCCTCTAGCCACAAAAGAAACAACTTCATTAATGATCTTAAAACCCTTCTTCTCGCATTGGCTCTGTATTTCGCTTACTACCCTTCCGGTTACATTCATTTTTTGCTTTTTGAGTGTAAATTTGTTGGCGGGAAATAAGAACTACAAATTAGAAAAAAAATGTCTCAAAGGCTGTTAACCAATAATTCTTCTTTAGATGAAGAAAATCCTTTGGAAATGGAGCATGTAATAGGATTCACTGGGAAATATAATCATACTATTCAAATTCATCCAAAGAATGGAAAATTTATTTTTTATCCTATAGGAGGTGTATTGATTGTTGGAGATTTAACAGATAGTCATAATCAACAATTTTTAAGTGAACATGATGAAGAAATATCATGTATTTCATTGTCTACAAGTGGAAAACTTCTTGCCTCAGCACAAATAGGAACTACCAAAAGAAAAGGAAATTTGGCAACCATTATTGTTTGGGAATTAGCAAAGAAAAGAATTTTATTTAAGATTGAGAAACATATAAACAGAATTCTTTCTGTATGTTTCTCTCATGACGAAAAATTTATTGCGGTTGCTGATGAGAGTGGTAAAGTTGCAATATATGATGTACAAAGTGGTCAATTGTCAGGTGGTATTAAGCTTGACAGACCTGCATTGTTCGTAACATCTTCTCCAGAAACACCAGATTTTAATCCTAAACGTCCATCTTATACATTTGTAATTGCAACAATAACATCAGTAAGTAATATACAGTCCCTTACTAACTTTTTTAGGTTCAAGTATGTTCTTGGGCTTATGAGCCAAAACAAATGCAGTTTGTATTAACAACGAAACAGTGTCAATTACCAGGAAGGATGGCAGGCTTTTCAAGAGAATATTTGGAGGCAATTATTGATGAAACTGGTGAATATTGCTATGCCGGTACCTTAAGTGGAGAATTGGTTGTGTTTAATGTTAAGAATGCTATCTATAGAAATTCTGTACCAGTTTCTTCAAATGGTGTAATTTCAATCTGCAATGAGAAAGATGTTTTGTATTGTGGTTGTGGTGATGGGTATGTAAAAGTATTACAAGGAAATGACGTACAATGGAAGGTTTTAAATGGTATTAAATTGTCAGGCAGAGTCACATCTCTTACCTTAAACAAACAAGATAGGTTTTTAATTGCTGGAACCGATGCCGGGAAAATATATAAGATAGATGCAGATACTTTTCAACATCAGTTAATAGAGGAAAGTCACGTAAAAGATGTTTACGATATATCTTTTTGTGAAGATATTAGCGACAAATTTTGTTCCTGTTCGGCAGATGGTACAATCAAATTGTGGGACCTAGAAAACTATCTACCAATTTCAACCTTTACCATACCTGCACAAAATGTTAAGGTCAACTGTATAATATACTTGAAAGATAGAATAATATCTGGATGGAGTGATGGATTTATTAGATGCTTTAAGATAAATAGTTCAGAACAAGAGTGGCAAATTGTAAATTCTCACAAGGGTGGTGTTACTTGTTTATGTGCTGACTCTAAGTTTTTAGTAAGTGGAGGATTGGACGGTGTTGTCAGATTATGGTCCCTTGCTACCCAAGAATTATTTGGACAATTTTCAGACCATACGAAACCTGTAACTGGTATTAAGATAGATGTGGAATCTCCCCACATTTTACACACAACTAGCTTAGATAAATTTGTTTATACCTACGATTTAAAGAAATCAAAAAGAATAACCTACCATGGAATATCTGACAAAACTTGTCCCGGATTTTCATCTATTTCTCAACGGTTGGATAGTGAGTTAGAAGTTGTTACATGCAGTTTGGATGGAAAGATTAGGTTTTGGGATATCGATTTTTCAGACTCTGTGGGCCAATTAGTGGATGACAACCACTGTCAACTTAGTTGTGTTGCTGTGTCCCCAAGTGGAAAATACTTGGCGTCTTGTGGAGATGACAATCTAGTGAAAATTTGGAGTTTGTCTGAGAACAAAGTGATAGCAAGGGGTACATGTACTGGTGGATTGATGAAGGTTCATTGGTCACCTGATGAAAAACAAGTTGTGACATGTGCCAAAGATGCCTCTATTTGTGTTTGGAATTTCTTCATGTAATTCTGTCATTAAGAGTTTTAATTTTATTGTTTAAATTATTTCTTCTTTTTCTTTACTTCTGAAGGATTAATAACTATTGGTTTCTTATTACTACCTTCTTCTTGTCCTGTCAAACCAGAAAAGAGTCCCTTTATTTCACTCTCTCCTTGATTCATACTCTTTTGAGCTTCCTTCAATGCTTGTGGGTCAATCATCTTTGGGAAAACAAAAGAAACTAATAAACCAAATCCAACCATTAAAACCATTGGATTCTTTAATAAGCTTAAGAAATCAAATGGTACAACTTGTTCAAAGTAATGAGCAGCATTTAAAGGTTTAATTTTTAAATAAGGTTCAACTGAAATAAATTGTTTAACATAACCAAATCCATCAAATCCTTGTTGTGGTTGTTGTTTTTCTTCTGGTGATAAAAGTGAAGGATGATTAGAAGGAATAAAAGATATTGCTCGCATCTTTCCACTCTTTGCTACATCAATTCTTATTTGTGGAAATTCAAAATAACTACTATAAATTTGTAGAAGATGAGAACCTGGTGTTAATTGTTCAATTGTAAATGTACCATCACTTCTAACAAAATATAATTCTTCTTCATTAGGATTATCTTGTCTTAACAATGTAATTTTTATAGCAGCATCATTAATAGCTGCAAAAGGTGAAAAATTAACTTTTGGTATTATAACAACTCCCTTTAATGTTGTTTGAATTTTATCTTCCGATGACAATACTGCATTATTTACATCTCGTTGTTGTTGTTGTTG
>CADWAF010002563.1:0-20865 GCA_902984215.1 Willaertia magna | reverse complement strand
CCACCAGCTCCAGCTATAATGAGAGTAGCAAAGAAAGATGTACAACTATGTAATCTTCTTATTCCAAAGTCAACCAGGATATTCATAGATATTTACACGGCAAATAGCAATGAAAAGTATTGGAATAGAGCAAGAGAATTTGTTCCAGAAAGATTTATTGATAAGGAATACAGAAAGAAGATGGCTCACGATTTTTCTTGGATTCCATTTTCATTTGGAAATAGAAAATGTCTTGGATTTCAATTTGCATTATATGAATCCTTAATTATTTTAGTAAGAATGTTGCAAGATTATAATTTTGAATTGTTATCAACAGATCCTGTGATTGAAAAAGCTGGAATTACTGTTGCTCCAGACAATTTAAGGGTAATTGTCAAGAAAAATTAAATAACCCTAATAAAATCTTTTATGCGAGTAAATAAATTTATTAAAGTACAATTTTAATAAAATTTAAACTAATAATTACGTTAAATTAGGATCAAAAAACTGTGTGGAATTAGGAGCAGCTGTTGAGGATGGGGCAGCTGTACCTAATGATGTAGTAACAGTACGGGAAGTTGTTTGTTCATTGATTTTGTTGGGTCTAGAAACAGTATTTGGTTGTATGTCACCAAATAGATCTAACAAATTCGTTGTATTATTTGGCGATATTATTGGTGCAGGCTTTTTGTTGGATGTGGCAGTAGAAACACCATTCGTAGTTTTGATTTCATTCTGAATTAAGGTCTTTACAGAACCACTTGAACCATTACTATTATTAGTTTGCTGTTTTAAGGGAGAAGTATTTTTCGGCGCCAAGTTCTCAGTATTGGTACTAACTATCTTTGTTGTTTGTTGGTTTGAGTTACTTGCAGCAGTCAACAAAGAAGGAGTGTTTTGAGAGGAAGAAGAGCTCAAGCAAATTAAATTCTTGTTAATTGCAGTCTGTAATTCTGGGGTCAATAAAGTATTAGAACTTTTGCTTTGTAGTGTTTGTTTATCAAGCTTAGGCTGAATAGTGTTCTGAGTTGTTGAAGTTGTTGGCTTGGTGGTAACTGGAGTGGAATTTGGGTTTGTTGTAGGAATTGTTGTGGTGACCACTGGAGTTACCTTTGATTGATTAGTTGCAACATACAGAGGTTTACTTGGAGTAACTGTGGGAGTAGTAATTGACGGTGTTGATTGGGTTACCTTTATCTCCTCTTCGTTTTCTTTTGTCTTAATATTAGTTACACTTTCTCTACGATTAGTAATAAGACTATTTTCTAATGTATAAGTTGGAGCAGATTTTAAAAACTCTGGAGAAAGATTATTCTTTTCAATAAATTCTAATTGTTCCTTCTTATGTCTTTGTAGAATAATATCCAATTCTTTTAATTGTCTCTGTATTAAGCCTTGCCATTGCTCAGACACATTTAAGAAAGTAGCTGTTGGATTGGTGGTATTAATCTTTGGTTTAGCTGGTTGAATGGTTGGAGTTGTAGAAGTAGTACCCTTTAAAGTTCCATTTTGATTTTGTTGAACTACTTGTGATCCATTGTTGTTATTAATATTAACGTTGGTATTGCTATTTGGGAAAGTATTGTTGGATGGTGAGTTTGGCTTTGTACCATTGTTATTGGAAGGAGAAACCTTTTGTTCAGTGGTTGGGGATTCTTTTTTGAATGTGGTTGGCTCAATACATTTGACATCAATAGTCAAAGGTTTTTCTTTCTTTTCTTGTTGAATCACATTATTATTTGTTGGTTGAATAGCATTATTGTTAACTTTGGGAGGAATTTGGTTATTTGAACCAGTTAAACTACTTGGTTTCGTAGTTGTTGAGGCATTTGGAGCTACATTTGTTGGTTTGTTAATAGTTTGAAGGTTTGGATTAACATTTGCATTATTGACGCCTGTTGTGCCGGTGATTGGAGCACTAACATTACCCCTTGGAGTGGTATTGGATGTATTTGTACTGCTGCTTGTAACATTTACAGTTGAAATATTAAGGGGTGACACCGTAGGATTGGTTGTTGGCTTGACAGGAGGGAGCGTATCAAGGTCAATTAATTTTGCTTCCTTTTGAGGTGAAGGAGGAGTATTAAGGGAAGATGTACTATTCACAAAATCTAATAAATTAGGTAAAGTATTGACTGTAACATTGTTTGTAGAAGTGGCAACTGGAGCTACTTGGTTTACTGACACATTATTGGAAATATTAGCACTTGGAACGGTAGAAGTGTTTGCAGGTACAACTGTAACATTAGTAGTATTAATGGTTGGGTTATTTGAATTTGGAACAACCTCGCTATTATTATTTGTTGATACTACGTTTGCAATAGGACTTTGATTTAAACTTGTCTTTGTCATTGTTGTAGAAGTGGCAGCATTTACGGAAAAGGATGAAACCAATGAATTATTACTATGATGGTCCGAAGAATTAGAAATTAATGACGAATCGCTCTCAGCCAAAAAGGTCAATTTTGCATTTTGTAAAGTTGTAGCAATAGCATTAGCAATTTCTGCCACAAAGTTATCAGCCAAATTCAATTCATTTACCATTTCCGAAGAAACACCTCTTGGTGTATCTTTTCTTAAGTTAAATGGAAATTTAATTTCTTTGTATTTGTTTGTTCCTTCAATTTTAATATAAAGTTTTAAAGTAACTTGGTCAACTGTAGAGTTATTTGCGTTAGATTCGTTAACAAGCACAACTCTAACATCCTCTAATTCTTGTTCTTCCTCTTCTTCTTCACCATCGTGGTCAAAAATAAGTACGCAATCATTGTTATGAGTATTTGTTAGAAATGGATGATACATTAATTGTCTAGCACTTGGTCTAATATCTCTATGACAAATACATAAATTAATAAAATCTTTTATATCAGTATCTTTAATTTTCTCTATTCCTTCTGGTTTAAGTCCATTTGTCACTTTTTTATAAACTTGTGCAACATTTTCGCATTCACTGTATGGATAATCACCAGTAACCATCTCCAAAACACATAAACCAAATGCATAAATGTCTACTTTTTCATTGTAACATTCTTCATATAATTCTGGTCTATTTAATGAAATGTAAATAAAATGAAAAATAAAATTATACTTACGCCATGTATTCTGGTGTACCAATCACTGAACTTGCAAACTTTTTATCTTTCATGCAAATAGATAAACCAAGATCTCCAATTTTAACTTCACCTCTACTACCGTTCATAAATATATTCTCACATTTTAAATCTCTATGAATAATAGGAGGATCATGAGAATGAAGATAATCTAATCCTTCCAACAGTTGTCTGCACCATTTCTTTATATTTCTCAATCTAACTTTCTTCGACTTTCTTAAAAAGCTATTATTATAAATGGAAGGTCAATTAAAAAAGAGAAATAGGTTATTATCATACTTACTCTTTTAAAGTACCGGAAGACATTAATTCTGTAATGAAAACTAAAAAATCACCATCTTCTGTCTCCCAATGATCATATATCTCCATTATAGATTCATGTTTTACACTATCTAAAATAACAATCTCCTGGTGGATTTTCTTTTTTTGAGCATTTCCAACACCTGCAAGTTTAACTTGATTCCAAGCAACTTCGGTACCTTCCTCCGTATCATATGCTCTAAATCTATATATTATTTAATTAATAGGTATTTATAAATTTAATAGTTTTGAAGTAAAAAAGGTTCGGGAATAGTATGAATGATTAATAAAATATAAATTATTAATTCTACATACACTGTTTTAAAGGCTCCAGAGCCTAATAATTCTTTCTTTATATATCTACCCTTAGGATCTTTACAAATTTCTTTAGACATGATTAATTATACTACAATTTAGGAAAATAGGTAATGGAATTTAAAAATTTTAAAGGAATGTTGTTTTACAAGGATGAAGAAGTGGAATTGAAGAATTAATGTTGTTGTATGATCAAAATGTTATAAATTTCCTTCAATAAAGAAGAATATAAATTCAAATTGAAGATAATAAATTTTGAGAAGTAGTAAACACCGAGCGGTAAGTTTTTGTTATTATTTGATAACAGCTCGCAAATTAAATCTTGTTTAAAAGCAAAGGAAAACACTTTTTTTTCTTCTAGGTTTTTTGAAGTATTTTTTAAAGAGAAGAAAATTGAGGCTTTTGATGAGCTGAGATTAAACACTAAAGAAAAAATACTTTAACATAAAACAATAACAATGCCTTCCGACGCAGAAAACGAACCAACAACTACTGAACAAGAACACGAAGAAGAAGAAGAAACAACAACAAAAACTTCTAAATCAACAGATAAAAAAGATAAGAACAAGCCTAAGAAGAAGATTGCTAGCCGAGCTCCACCAAAGACTGGTGATAAAAAGAAGAGACCACAATCAAGATCTGATAAAGCTAAATTACAATTCCCAGTCGGTCGTATTGCAAGATATTTAAAGATAGGTAGATATTCCGAAAGAATTGGTGCTGGTGCTCCAGTCTATTTAGCAGCAGTTTTAGAATATTTAGCTGCTGAAATTTTAGAATTAGCAGGTAACGCAGCAAGAGATAACAAGAAGGGTAGAATTATTCCTAGACACATCACTTTAGCTATCAGAAACGACGAAGAATTAAGCAAATTATTACATGAAGTTATTATTGCATCAGGTGGTGTTCTTCCAAACATTCACTCTCAACTTTTACCAACCCAAGGAAAGGGTACTAAAGGTAAAAGTGGAAAGAAATCCGAAGGTGGTGAAACATCTAATGCAGCTCTTTCTCAAGAATATTAAATTTCTAGGTTTTTTGATCTTTTTACTTTCCAATCTAAGCTTCCCTTCCATCATTTCTTGTACATTGTAAAAATAAAAAATTTTAAAAATTAATAATGCTAATTCTTGTTTTTTACTTTAATCAACGTTAAGTGATGGCGGTAAAATTTACATTAAATCTTTGGATTATTTATTGTGCGGCATGATAAAGTTCTTTTGTTTTGAACCTTAATTCTGGGAAGGCTAAACAATAAAAAATGATGTCTTACAGGCGCGCGTTCCCTAACAACAGCAAAGAAGAAACTAAAGCTTCCAACAATCCACCAATTTTCATTCATGACGCTAGTCTTTTTCAAGAACTTATTAATAGTATGGAAGAACCATGTGAAGAGGAAGTAAAGGAAGAAGAAAGGACTTTTCCACTATATCCTAGATCAAAAAGTAATGCAAGTGTATTAAGCTCTAACAGCGAAGGCATTACCTTAGTTAAACGAAACAGCAATAATACCACTAAAAAAACTGAACTAAAAGAACTAAAAACCTTACAACGAGAAACAAAAAGAAAAGAACAAGAAGAATATTTTGAAAAAGTAAAACTTAATGGAGAAAAATTAAGGTTAAAACAAGAGGCTGCGAAAGAGAAAAAGTTTTTTGAACTTTGGGAAGAAATACTAAGGGAAAGAAGTACTTTTATTGTAGATTTAAATAAAAGATTGGAAGCCTATGAAGATGCTGATGACAGAAAGAAACAACAAATCTATAACGAATGGTGTGAAAGGGTGTTTGATCCAATTCAATCCCAAATAGACGATTATCTGTCAAGCGTTCCTTTTGAAGAAATACAGAAAAGAAAACGAGAAAAGTTTGACGAATACATTAGACAACTGAACCATAAACAAAAGAATAATGGAGGGGTATTTAGAGATATTATAATAGATGAGGAATACGATCCATTTGAGTTAACAAGAAATTCTTTTAAGGTTTCTTTAAAATCCAATTCTCCAACCTCTCCCTCAAATGGTATAAATGAAAAGGCAAGTAAGTTGTTGGAAGATAAAGCAAATAAGATACCTTCTCGTTCATTGAGGAAACAAGATATGTTAAATGTTACTCAGTATGATAAACTTAATGCAACACCTTATGGTCACTATAACAAGATGATTAATCCTGGCTCCCAAACGGCTAAACAAGCTACATTGTAAGTACCATTTTGTTATTGTAAATTTAAAATAATTACTTACTGATTCATTGAATATCAAAAGAAAAGTAAAATCGGAAGTGGCGCTAGATGATTTCAGTAAAGAGAAAAGAGATCCTTGGGAAAATACGAAAGGAAAACGTATAACAGTTACTTCAAATAACAATTCTGTAAAAACAGTGAAAGAATTAGTTAATGGGATAGATGATCAAAGTAAGAGGAAAGTAGAATCTAAAAAGATAATAACAATGATTCCTTCAAAAAAGAGAGAAGACAAATTTGTGGAAATGTATTCTCATAAGAAAAATAGTGGAAAATAGTTTAATTTTATTCTATTTGTACAAAAGGAAACAACGATTGAAACTTGTTTAAAAAGGTTGATGATGAAATAGTATTTTCTAGTTTATTTGAGATCTTCATCTTCAAAATCGTCATCAAAATCTAAAGAGAAATTGTTAATTGTAAATTTTCAAGAGAATGTACATACCATTATAAAAATCTTTATCTACTAGTGTTTCTTTTAAAAGTTGTTGAACGTTCTTTCCAGCTTCTAAACCTGCACCTCCTAATAAATTTAATAATTCTTCTTGATCAACCATTTCTGGGTCCATAAATTCACCTTCTACATTATTGTTTACATTATTAATTATTAGTTTATTCATCATTGTCCGGTAAGAAGAGATCAAAAAATCAAACACTAACCTTCCATCATCTCAGCTTCTGCAGAACTCATTTTGATTATTTATTTTTAAAAATTTAATTTTCGAAAAATTATTTTTTTACAAATCCCAAAAGTAAGTTCCAGTGCATCTCATAAGCAAGTTCATGCTGCTGTGAAATTATTAAAATTTTTTAAAATTATTTTTTAAAAATGCATTCTAGCCATGAAGAGATAATGACAGAAGGTGGATTTACAGTGGTTTCTTCTCGGAACACAAACAATAGTAATTATAAAAATAAAAAAGTAATAAATCCAACAAATTTATATACCAATAATTTTAATAATAATAAACGTGGTAGTAGTAAAAAATCAAAACATAAAATACATCATTTCTCTTCCACTATTGATGAAACTAAAAAATTTAATTCCGAAACTTTTGAATTACAAATAAAATCCTTTATGGAACCAACAACATTCATTTCCGATTACATTTACTCAAAAATTAATGAAAATTTTAAAATCAAGCAAGAAAACACTGAACACAATAGTAACAATAATATTCAACAAATAATTTGTTACGGTATTGGTAACTTTCTTTCCGAAACAATTTCTATTTGTCAATTTGTCGTTCTTTTAGCCTTGATAGAAAAATTACGTAAAAACGACAACAATACAAAATTTACAGAAGAAAAAAATGGCGCAACCTTTACTACAAATTCAACTACAAAAGTGCGCGTTTTTCTTTACGATCCAATAATAGAAATGGTTTTAGGTAACGATAAAGAAGAATGTAATAAATTTTTTAATTATTTAAAAGAGAAATATGATATTGAATGGATTTTAGAAAATGAAGAATGTAAACGTAAACTTTCGAATGAGTTTTATACATTTATTTATATGCCACATTGTTCTTTTACAATGTATTATAATTTATTAACTTTAAATAAGAATATTTTAGATAAATTAATTTTATTTTCAAATCCATTATCAATTAATTCAAAATTAATAAATAAAGTTTATTCTATTGATAAACAAGAAGAAATTTTAATTCATGAAAATGTAGATCTTTTACACGTTTTAGAAACGAACAAGAAGAATAAAAAGAAAAATGATTTAAAAGAAAAGGAATATTATTTAAATTTTGTTTTTAATCATACGAATTTATATTTTTTTAAAAAGGATTGTGTTTTGGAAGAGATTTTTCCATTAGAAGTTTTGAAAAGAAGAGAAGTGGATATGGATTTAATTAAAAAGAAAAAGGAAGAGAATTCTCTGTCTGAGGAAGGCGTTACAATTTTGTAAACAATTATTGTTAATTTATTAGTAATGACATTTGGAACGAATAATAAATAATAATTAAATTTAACAATATTAATTATATTGTATTTAGTTTTAACTAATTGTTTGCTTTGGTTTAAGGATAACTCTTAAAATTAATCACGTTTCGTTGCCACAATTCCAAATTGACTAGTGAATTTACAATTTGCAAGTTCCGATGAGGGTTTTTGTTTGAAAAAGGCTTTGTTGCCGAGTTTTCAATTAAAATTTTTAAATTAAAAAAAATGCCAGGTAAAGAAGGAGGTAAAGTGAAACCAGTACGTTTTTAAATTTTTTTAGTTTTTCAATTAACGCCGTTCTTTCTTGTTGCTATGTTACATCATTATTATTTCTGGTATATAGTTAAAGAAACCAAAGAAAGAAGATTCAATCGAAGATGAACATGATGTTGCTCATAAACAAAAATTAAAGGAAGAAAAGAAAGCTCTTGAACAAGCAAAGAAGGATTTAGAAAAGAAGAAAAAGAAATAAATGATATTCCGATTCTTTTTTAAAATTACATAAAATACCTATAAACAAAAGGTTTAGTTTACGAAAAACCTTGTTGTATATACAAAACGAAATAGTTTTGCCCATTCAATAAACTGCCTTTCTTTAAGTTCTTTCTTTTACGTCTTTTTATTCCCTACCTACAAAACACTAAAAATCCCATGTTAAAGCCTTTTACCCATCAAAACTGTCTCTTATCCATCTTTTACTGGAAATTATTAATTTCATTCAATAAACCAATAAAATTAAAAAATTAATAAAATATTTAATAAAAAAATGTCTAAAAAAGGTGGAGATATTATTTATTGCTATTGCAATACAATGGCAGAAACCAGAAAAACAAAAAAGGGACAAAATATAGGTAAAGAATATTGGACTTGTCCAAAACCATTTTCCGATAAAACTAGATGTACTTTCTTTCAATGGGTTGAAAATAATAATAATAATTCCTTTTCTTCTCCAAATCGATCGTTTCAAAGCGCTTCTTCTTTCGCTTCACCTTCTTCTTCTTCTTCTTCGCCTCCTTTAAATAATAAATCATTTAATTCACCTAATATGAATAATAAATCATTTAATAATTTAACTTATAGTGATGACGGAATACCTTTATGTCCAACACATCAAGTAAAGTGCGTTCAAAGAAAAGTTACAAAAGAAAATGAAAATAAAGGAAAATTATTTTGGACTTGTAATATTGGAAAAAATTGTTTCTTTAAATGGTGTGATGAAAGTGACAAAATTTTAATTAACAATGACAATAATAGTGACAATAATCATTACAATAATGATCCAAAATACAGTAAAGTTCGTGAATCAAAAGTATCTCCATCCTTTGGTCAAGATTTTTTAATAAATTTTCAACTCATTGGAAGTAATTTAATCCAAACCTTAACAGAAGAAAACAAGGCTGAAAACAAGGCTGAAAGCAAGGCTTTGGATAAGGTTGAAAACAAGGCTGAAAAAAAAGAGCATGAAACCTTTACATTTACAAAAGATACTTTTGATTGTATTTTAATTACATTTCCTAGAATGTGTACGGCAACTACTATTTTAGTAAAGATGATGAATGATCTTTTCGGAAAGGATCAAAAGATTTTTAAGAAAGATGAATTGGAATATATTGTACCCATAAGTGAATATCAAGTTTTATTAAAAATTTTTTTAGAAAGTAAAATTGATGGATATTGTATTAAAGTAATTGATTTTCCAGAAATTACAAAATTAATTGTACATCATTATTCAGTTATTGATTTAAATTTAACTGAACAATTTATTAAAGAATTAAAATTAGATGAAAATTTACCTAAAAAAGTATTTAATAATTTACGTCCTTTTCAAAAACAAGGTGTTGCATTTGGTATAAAAAGAAATGGAACTGTATTGATTGGTGATGAAATGGGTTTAGGTAAAACATTACAAGCAATGAGTATACAATATTATTTTAAACAAGATTGGCCTTTATTAATAATATGTCCATCTAGTTTAAAGTTTAATTGGGGTAGAGAGTTTGAAGAATGGTTTATAAGTAGTGAGTTTGGACATTGTGGTATAACTTCTGATAAAATTAAGATTATTACAAATGGTAAACAAAAACCTGATAATTATATTAATATAATGTCTTATAATTTAGCTGCAAATATGTTAACTGATAATCCACAAAATTTAGATGAAGATTGTGCAATAATTAATGAATGTAAATTTAATTGTGTTATTTGTGATGAAAGTCATTATCTGAAAAGTACTGGAACGAAAAGATCAGCTGCCTTAACGCCTTTCTTACAAAAAGTTAAACGTTTGATTTTAATTACAGGTACCCCAGCATTAAGTAGACCTGTAGAAATCTTTCCACAATTAAATTTACTGTTAGATCCACTGTACAGATTTACTTATAGTTCTTTTATCTATAGATATTGTGACGCAAAAGAAACACAATACTCTATAGATCAAAGAGGATCAAGTAATACTTTAGAGTTAAATTATCTATTAAGTAGAACAGTAATGATTAGAAGAAGAAAAGATGCAGTTCTTACTGAACTACCTTCAAAAATAAGACAACAAGTATTATTAAATGTTAAACCTAAAGATTTAAAGGCAATTAAATTCTCAAGTGATACAATGAAAAGAGCAGTTGAAAAGATGAAAGCATCATTAAGTAAAGAAGAATTTAATCAAAAAACTTATGAAAAGAATGCTGAATACTTTAAAATGTTTCAAATGACAGGTAAAGCAAAATTACCAGCAGTTAAAGAATATATAAGTGATCTGATTGAAAATGATAATTTAAAGTTCTTAGTATTTGCTTACCATAAAGATGTGATGGATAGTATTGAAGAATGTGTTGGTAAACAGTTAGCTTCACTTCATAAAATTAAGATTAATAAAAAAGATAAAAGACCTTATAAACCATTAGAAGGGAAATATTTCATAAGAATTGATGGTGATACAGATTCAAAGAAACGTCAAACATTAGTTGAAACTTTTGGTAAAGAAGAAAGTTGTAGAGTTGCAATTTTATCAATTAAAGCAGCAGGTGTTGGTTATACAATGACAGCTTGCTCAACTGTTTTATTTGCTGAATTATATTGGACACCATCTGATTTACTTCAAGCTGAAGATCGTTGTCACAGAATCGGTCAAAGAAATGCTGTAAATGTTAAATACCTGCTTGGTAAAGGTACTTTTGATGAATATCTGTGGCCACTATTACAAAAGAAGTTGGAAGTTGTTGGAACTACATTAGATAGAAAGTCACATAAAGATGAGAATATGGATAGAGTACATTTTGATAGAATGGCAGTTGACGACGATGATGAAGAGATTATTGATAATGAGGATGACATGGATGAAACGGAAGAGGATAGAAGATTTATTAATGATAATGATGAAGAAGATAGTGAGAATGAAGAAGAAGAAAAGGTTGATTTAAATCTTTCTGAACAAGATGTTAATCACTTTATGGGTACATTAAAGGGAAGGAAAATTAACAATGAAGAAGAAGATAATAATGATAATGAAGAAGAAGATGATTTAATTGTTGAGGAAGAAGAGCTTAATAATAATCATAATATAAAAGGCAAGAGCAACAATGCTAGTTCTTTAAAGAACAATAATAATAATAATAAGGGATCTTCTTCTTTTAAATTACCAACATTGAAGAGTGGAGAAACGAGAAATGCAATTGATGTATTAAGGAATTTTGTTTATGTGCCAAAAACTGGAATTTTACCGCCAAATGTTAGAGAAACATTCTTTGGAAGTGGTGGTAATGTCAATCATCATTTTAATAATCACACTAATAATAATAGTGACAGTAGTACTGGTGGTGGGGATGGTTATGTATTTAAAAGATCTTATAGAGATGAGACTGAAAAACAATTAAATAGAGGTAATAGAAGTAAGTCAATAAGTAATACAAATGAAAAGAAGAGAAAACAATTATTTATTGATGAAGAAGATGAGGACCAAGAAGAAGAAATTGAAGAAAATGAAAACTTAAAAGAAGAAAAGGAAGAAATTAAAAAAGAAGAAGATCAACAAGAAGAAGAAGAAGAAAATACATTAAATAGTCTTACAAAGAATTTGGAAATTCCTAAAACGCCACAAAGAGGTAATAAGTCAACTCAGAAAATCAGTCCATATTTTTCTCCAACTACATCATCATCTAATAAGAATAATACTTCTTCACCACCCTCAACAGCATCATCATCACTTTTAAAATCACCTAATATTCCAAAATTAATAGGTAATAATAATAGTATATTGAATAGTAATAGTTTAAATAATAATGTAAATAAGTCAGTGAAACAAGGTCAAACAATGATAACAACAACTACAGATCTTTCTTCTTTGTTTAATGAAATTGAAAAGGTTCAAAATAATAATAAGGCAACGAATAATAATGATAGTAAATTGAATGATAAAGAAGAAACAGAAGAAATAATACAAGAAGAAGAGGTGGAAGAAAAAGAAACTTTAGAAGAACAGAGGAATAGTGATATGCCTCCACCTACAACAGCAACAAACCTTTTGAATACGCCTCACAAATTTGTTAGACCAAATAGAGTTTCTCCAATTATAAATTCATCAACTACGACAATGACAACGAAAACAACAACGCCAATATCAAAATTTGCATCTCCTATTGGTGGAGGAAAGAATAATAACAATACTTTTATAAGGCCTTCTACTCCTTTCTTAGGCAGCAATAATAGCAACAATAATCAAAAGGCAAATATATTTCAAAATTTCACTTATAAGAAAACTGACATTTCGACATCACCATTTTCAGATAGAAGAAAGAGAAGTATATCTACAGGAGGTATGGTAAATGGTTTTGCTTCATCTTCGCAGCAACAACAAACACAACAAAAGAAAGTTAAAATGTCTCAAAGTGATGAAGATTTATTATTGCCTGACAGTTTGTAATAAAAAATAATATTTATTAATGTACAATGTAAAATAAATAAATTTAAATAAATAAATCTATTGATTTTCACTTTCTTTTAATTTCTTAACAATATTTCGTCTAAATTTTGGTGAATTATATTTTTCCTTAATTTCCTTTTGGGTGGATTTTTCTAGTTCTTGGGTTAAAATTTCATAAAGGTTGTCAACATTAATCACCTCGTCATCTTCCACGCTTTCTAATCTTCTAGATTTATATGCTGAATTAAATTTCTTAAATATTTTATTAAAATTAAAATCATTTTGGTTGTTTTTGTTAATTCCAATTTCATTTTTGTGGAATTTAAATGCCATTTCTAAATGGTTTGTGTCAAGAGTTCTCTTTCCATTAATGGCACAGATAACGTTTGCTAAGTAAAAAACGTTTTCTAATTCTTTATTCATAATTTGGTGTAGCATTTGAAAACCAGATATTGAAATTTTTTTTATCCCAAATTCTTCAAGTTTATCTTCTGTTCTTAATCTTTCTTTAATAATTCTTAATAAAGGGGTTTTTTTAATACACATATCATCTTCCACACTTGTGATTATATTTTTAATTGTCTTGGCTGTTAATTTATATTTATCCTGAAGCACAATACTATTATCTGTCCTCTTGATTGCAATCGCAGCCGAAGAAGACACTTTCGAGGAAGAAACCTTTTCTTTTCTGGCTTTAGTTTTTTGCTTCATTTTTTATTCAAATCCCGCCAATTTTCTGCACCTTATTTCAATTCAGAGTTGTGCAAATAATTCACGTTGTGCAAAAAGTAGTAAAAGTGCAAATAAATTTTATTTGTTGTTGTTACAATCATTGTTACATTTAAATTAGAAAGCGTCGTCAAATGAAGCCCAATCATCAGTTTGTTTGGCGTTTGATTTTGTTGTTATTGAGTTGCTAGTACCAAAATCATTCCATGGATCACTACTAGTGTTATTTGTTCCTTTAGCATTAAAGTTATCAAAATCTGTTCCAAAACTAAAATCATCACCTCCCTTATTGTTATTTTCAAAACCAAATTCATTAAATGAATCTTTTGGTTGATTTACGACTGGTGTATTAGTGGATTGCACTTGAGGGGTGGTTGGCTTTGAGGTATTAGTTGTTGTTGCTCCAAAACCAAAGTTATCAAATGAATCAAAGCCCATATTATTATTGTTGGTTGGTTTACTGTCAAATCCACCAAATCCAAAATCGTCAGATCCATTTGTCTTAGAACCACCAAAATCTAATTCATCAAATCCAAAACTGTCTTGTTTTTGAACTGTAGGTTGTGTAATTTGTGGAGTTGGAGGCTTTTGTTGTACAACAGGTGTTGGAACCTTAGTGGTTGCAGTACTGGTGGTAGTGTTATTACCAAAGGCATTACCAAAAGAGTTATCATCAAATGAAGCATCAAAACCATTATTTGAACCAAATGAATCAAAGTTTGCATCAAAACCGAATGATGGTTGTGTTTGAACTGGGTTAGTGACAACTGGTGGTGAATTTACCTTTGTAGTATTGAAACCATTATCAAATGATGATCCAAAGTTTGCATCAAATCCAAATGATGGTGCAGTATTAACTGGTGGAGAAGTAACTTTTGGTGTTGGTACTGTTGTTGTTACAGGTGATTTAACAGTTACTGGAGTCGGACTCTTAGTTGTTTGGACAGTCAATTCAGAATCTGTAAAGTTTTGACGTAAAGTATTTTCAAATTCTAATGAAAAGTCTTGCATTCTTTTTATAATTTCATTTAACTTTTGTATCTTAGCCTTAGAAACTGATTGTTGTTTTTGTTGTTCTAATTCGGATTCATATCTTTGTATTTGTGTTTTTAAATCTTCATTTTGAGAAATTAAACCATTTAATTCAAATCTTACTTTATCACTTGATTGCGAAACTTCTTGTATTTGAATATTTAAACCCTTTATCTTTAATTGTAAATCATCGTTAGCAACTTGAGCTTCTCTTAGTTGTTGTTTAATTTGACTTAATTCTTGAGATTTTTGTCTTATTTCTTCTTCTAAACGACTAGTTTCACTATCGCCATTATCAAAGCCATGTTTTAATCTATCTAACTCTTCTTTAGTGTTTAAAATATCATTAATATGTTGTTGTAATTCATTTCTTAAAGAGTCAACAGCACTTGAAACATTTTGATGAGAAGATAATGCGGATTCATGTACTTGAGTTAAACGTAAAAGTTCTTGTTTTACATATTGAATTTGATTTTGATATTGAAGTCTATCTTGTTCCATTACTTGACATTGTGATTCCAATGTATTAATTTCTTCAAATTTAATTTGATTTTGTTGTTTTAATGTTTCTAATTCATTCTTAACAATATTTAAATCCTTTTCTAAATCTTCTTTTCTTTCTCTTAAACTATTTAATCTTAATTCATTTTGTTCAAAACTTTGACGAACTGGGAACATTTGTTGATTATAAAATCTAGTTTCATCAAGGATTTTGTTTACTTGATTTTCCATATCTCTAATACTGCCCATGTTAGCACCACCCATATTAGGTCCCATGTTTGCGCCTATGTTAGGGCCCATGTTTGAAGGCATGTTTGGGGTCATTATAGTTGGTGGCATCATTCCCATTCCTCCAACGTTTGGAGAGATACCAGAACCAGTAACCAGTGTAGGTGGTCCACGATTGAAAGAATTAGAGCTACCGTTACTAACTTCACTTGGACTTCTTTGTCTAGTTTCAATATCATTACTTGGTGATAATAAAGTATTAGATTGTTTTGATGGAGGAACCAAATAGGATGGTAATTGTGGAGGAATTGGTAATTGAGGTGTCTTTCTCTTTAAACGAATCAAGTGCATTGCGATAATAAATTCGTCTTTATCTAACATACCATTCCTTTCAAAATCTACTAATTGCCAGATTTGATTTACAATTTCATTTGGTAAACCAGCCTTTGCAAATAAACCCATACATTCGTTATAAGGGATAGTATACTTTCCTTTTGCAAGGTTAGAAAATGTATTTTCGTATTGGGATCTTTCTTCAGGCTTCATATGGTAGTCAAATGGAGCAGGAGAGGTGGTATTACTTCTTGGAGTAGAAGATGCTTCTTGGAGTAAACTTCCCGGATTGGTTAATTCTTGTTGAATAAATTTCATACAACTTTTAAATTCTTCTAAAGATAACCCAGGATTTGGATTTTTCTTAGATTTACCCCAAATTATGCTCATTACATTATTTGGTAATTGGAATTGATCAAAATATACCTTTGCATCATTCGGAAGCAAGAGATCACCTGGACTTTTATTAGCTTGTTTAAACTCAGCCTCTATGTTAGAAAATCTTTGCATCAACATAGGATTTGGGCTTTGCATTTTTTTTAATTCGTTAGTTTTCGGCTTACATTGTGGTGTTGACGGTTTTTATAATCCTAAAGATGTTACTCTTGCCAAAGTTGTTTGGTGAGTAATGTGATTGGCAGAGTTTGTTGTTAGTGGATTGAATTTTTGTTTTTAAAAAGTAAGTTGTTCCATGTACTGTTTTATTTTGTGGTTTTGTTAGTTTTGATGGATGTAGAGCGAATTTGTTGTTGTGAGTGGATGGTTTCTTTTTTGAGAGAAATTTAATTCTGAGGAACGTTAAGTTGGCGGTTTCCCTCCAAAACCAATTGTTTCAAAAATTTAAAATTAAAAAAAAATACATTCACCTTCATTCAAATAATGCCCGAGAGTAGCTCTGCGGTTTTATTCAGATATCTAGAAAAAGCCTCTCTGGATCAGTACTATTCTCAATTGAAATCCAATGGGGTAGTAAGTGTAGAAGCATTAGCTGGCCTTTCGGTTCAAGATATTTCTAATAGATTAGGAATTCAAAATGGAGCTGATAGAAGGAAATTCTTTGAATTAGTACAAGTAGTTAAGAAGAATGTTAATCCACTTTCTGTTAACAATAACGTAGAAACAGAACAAATGGTTTTAAATAGATGTCAAGCTTTAGATTTAAACCAAAAACAATCCGCGGTATCAATGTATAATAATGAAGATAATAAGGAAAATTATAATGAAGAGGCTTTATACGATTGGGATTCTGCTGTTAGTGGATATGATGTTAATTTTTCGGATGCCTTTGAAGTTCACCAAGTAAGCAATAAGAGTAGACCTAATTCAGCACTTCCCCAACAGCCTCAGTATAATCCACAGAATTTCAATCAACCCAATCTACAATTTAATCAACAACAATTTAACCCTCAATTTAATCAACAGCTACCTCAACAAAACAACTTTCAACAACCAAAGTTATTACAAAATAACAATCAGCAACAACCAAAGCTTGTTAGAAAGCCTTCTAAAAAAATATTGGGCAATGGGGTAAATGGAGGGAAACAACAAGTAAAAAGACCTCGTTCAAATATTACTGTAGCTGTTCGTAAAAGACCGTTAAATGAAAATGAAAAAAATAGAGGAGAATCTGATATTTTAGAAGTTGTAAATGATTTTGAATTGGTTATTCATGAACCTAAACAAAAAGTAGATTTAACAAGATATGTTGAAAAGCATCCATTTTGTTTTGATGAAGTATTCGATGAATATTGTGATAATGTTGAAATTTATAACAAGACTGCAAAACCCTTAATTGACCATGTTTTCAATGCTGGAAACGCCACTTGTTTTGCATATGGTCAAACTGGAAGTGGTAAAACTGTAAGTATTATCTACCTTAAATACAAGTATTTTGTTAACACATGATTCACTAGTTCACTATGATGGGTAAGAATGGAAATAAAGGTTTATATTTATTAGCCGCTAGCGACATATTCACTAGATTGGGTCACGACTTTACTGTTTGGATTAGTTTTTATGAGATATATGGCGGTAAATTATTCGACCTTTTAAATAACAGAAAGAAAATCTTTGCGAGGGAAGACAACAAGAATTTAGTTAATATTTGTGGGTTGACTGAAACGCAAGTAAGCAGAGAAGAGGAACTTATGAGTGTTATTGATGTAGGTTTAAGTATTAGAGCTACTGGGTCTACTGGTGCTAATGCAGATTCTTCTCGTTCTCATGCTATTTTACAAGTTGTTTTGAAGACAAATGACGGAAAAGTTCATGGTAAATTTTCCTTTATTGATTTGGCTGGTAGTGAAAGAGGTGCAGATACTAAGAATAGTGACAAACAAACAAGATTAGAAGGTGCTGATATTAACAAGAGTTTACTTGCACTTAAGGAGTGTATCAGATCCTTAGATAGAGGAAAAAGCCACGTTCCTTTTAGAGGAAGTAAATTAACTGAAGTACTAAAAGATTCCTTCATTGGAAACTCTAAAACTGTTATGATTGCCAATGTTTCTCCTTCTTCATCGTCATGTGAACACTCATTGAATACACTAAGGTATGCTGATAGAGTGAAAGAATTAAGAAAAGAAAATATCCAAGAAAAATTAAGGTTGAGAAGGGAGGGACTACTTCCAAACAGTGTAAGCAATCAACAAATGCCTCCAGTCAACCAATACAACCAAGTGAATCAATTGAATCAAAATAATCAAATACCACAACAAGTATTTAATCAAATTCCAATGAATGAGCCAAAAGCTTATCAATTTGAAGATGATGTTATGGAGGATTTTGAGAGAAATGATATTTATGAAAATTTGGATAGATTAAGTGATGATGAGGAATTTGAAGATGCTGATATGAATGAAAATAATGAAGTAGTTCTTCCACCTCACTTCCAAGACATAGGTGAGGCTGAATTGGAAAGAGCTCACGAAGAGTTAATAAGTAAAATTTTAGACGAAGAAGAGGAAGTAATAGCACAACACAGGGAACATATAGACGATATTATGGAATTGATGAAGCAAGAAATGGAGCTTCTCAATGATGTGGACCAACCACAATCTACCATTGACAAGTATGTCACAAGTTTGGATTGTATTCTTGTAAGAAAGATACAATCCATAAAGAACTTCAGAAACAAATTAGCTGAATTTAGGCAACATTTGAGGGAAGAAGAAATATTGAGCAGAAGCTTTCAATTAAACTAACACAATTAAAATTGATTTCTGTGTAAGACATCAATCAAATAGTTGTAAATTATCTTTACAAATTTATTAAAAATAAACTTAGAATTTTTGTTGCAATATAAATTACTTTTGTTTAGTACTACGGAAAGTTTCTCTGAACTCTACAATCTTCTTTTTGGAGAAGTTTCTGATACTGAAGCTCTTCTTGATTAAGTGACGACAGTCGAACATTGTTTGTGACGTATCTTTAACAATACTTAATAAATTATGGAGTTCTGGCTTGACCTTAAAACAATCCTTTTCAACTAAGGATAAATATGCAATACCTATTCTATAAAGTATCTTATATTTTTCGTGAATGAAACAGTCCCAAATTCTAAGTGCTGTTTCAATAGGGAAGCTGTTTAAATATAAACATAAAAACCAGTTTGTACTAAATAAAACAAAGAAATTACTTTCAATTGAGGTGAGTAATTTAGCAAGTTTTGGCAATCTATCCATACACAATTGTTCCATAACATAAGATTCACAATAAACTCCATTCATACTTGCATCAAAAAGATCAGCAGGTAAATAACGTTCAATAATTCTATCAAGAGTAAAGAATGCTTGTTGAACATTCATTCCAACAATCAATAATATTCCAGCTAAAAAGTTCATTGATTGACAATAACCAACCTTTGGATTATGTAATGAATAATAATATAAAACATTTCTTAGAGCAATTTGATTATGTTCCAATTTAAACATTTCGTGATATGGAAATGTACGATCCACATCTTTACAAATAGTTCTAAAATTCTCATCTTTTTCTCTTTCTTCAGGTGTTATCTGTTCAGCTTTTTCTTTTATAGATTCAAACACATCTTTATGTGTTAAATATTGATAATTTGCACCTGATATAATAAACCACATAACTGCTCTTAGTTCCATTGGAATACCTTTTCTAACTAATTTCTTAAATTCTTTACTTTCTTCAATATAATGGAATATACGTTGTTGTTCATATTCTTCTAGTGTAGTAAAACCAGTTTTTGGATTTATATTATGTTTCTCAATAAATGCTTTCCATCTTTTTCTTTGTCTTTCAATCTTCTTCTCATTAAATTCTTTATTTTGTTCAAATAGTGGTTTTAACTTATTAATTTCTTCTTCATCATCGGCAAGTCTAAAACCATAATTTTCTTTATATTTTAATGTTACATCTACTGATTGAGTTTCTAATATAGATAAATCTATTACACTAGAAGCAACTCCAATAGTATTAGATGCTGTTCCACTTCTAGTGCTACTACTAGTTGTAGAAACAGTAGTACCATTTTCATTCTTATTATTATCTGTATTATTATTAGTAATAATCTTTAAGTCTTCTTCAATTACTACTGGTTCAACTTCCGACTTTTTCTCCTCTTCTTCTTCAATAGCCTTTTCACTATTAGTTATCGTTACCGAACTATTACCTTCTTCACATTTCTGATCTTCCAAAGGCTTCTTTACCTCATCCTCAACTATAACAGCAGTAGCGGTAGATGTAGTTGTACTATTTTTTTGTAAATTTTCCTCTTCCGTTGTTGTTGGCGCCAACACGGTAACGGAACTGTTATTTGTAGTTGGCGTTCCCTCCACAATAATCTCTGACGAAGAAGGCTTTTTATTTTCTTCTTCATTTAAAATTTCTTCCAACTTTTTTTCTTCTTCTTCTTCTTGTTGTTGTTTATTTTCATGATTTTCTTGGTTAGAAGAAGTCATCTTTTCCAATTTTTCTTGTTCTTCAATTTCTTTCAAAATTTCTAATTTTAATTTTTCTTCTTCATCATTTAGTTCAGTATTACCTTTATTTTCATTATCTTCTTCTAATTTAAATGTTCCATCAATAATTTCTTGTCTTTGTTTTTCATATTCTTCTTGTGTTAATAAATTTTCACTATGAAACTTTTCTAACATTTCCATTTGTTCTTTTTGTTCTTTAGACAAACTAAATTTAACAAATGGATTATCCTATCATTTTAATTGTTAAATAATTTATTTGTTTTATTTAATA
>CADWAF010002558.1:0-18947 GCA_902984215.1 Willaertia magna | reverse complement strand
AAAAATTAAATAATTTTAAAATTTTAAAAAATGTTCAAAATAGTTTACAAAATGGTTTACAAAATGGTTTACAATTATTTTCTAATTTTATTTTAAATCATTTAAAATTAAAACATTTTTTTATCATTCAAGCGGAAGAACCAACAACTTTGGAACCAAATTTGGAACCAACTTTACAAAATAAAAACTCCGAAAATTTACCAAAAAAAGTAAAAGTTATAATTTTAGGAGGCGGAAGTGCCGGAATAAATATTTATTCACAATTATTACAACAATCTAAATTTCTTTACAAAAAAACAAATAATAATTTACTAAATTTAGATCCATCGGACATTTTAATTATAGAACCAAATAATTTCCATTTTTATCAACCGTTATTTACCTTAATTGGTGGTGGAATAAAATCTTTACAAGAATCAAAAAGGGAAATTTCTAAAATTTTACCTAAAAATAGTAAAATTGTAAAGGATGAATGTGTAAAAATTGATCCATTACAAAATTTAATTTTTACTAAAAATGGAAATACTTTACAATATGATTATTTAATTATTGTAACGGGAATGAAAATTTATTTTAATGAAATTAAAAATTTATTTGAAAATTTAAAAGATTTTAATTCAAATGTTGTCACAAATTATTCTGAAGAATTTGTCAGTGACACTTTTGTAAAGTTGAAAAGACAAGTGGAATTTATTAAAAAGGAAATGTCACAACAAAATGTTGACAACACATCACACAATTTGTCACACTTTAAAAAATTTAATTTTTTATTTACAATGCCCCCAACAAAAATTAAATGTGGTGGCGCTCCATTAAAAATTCAATTTTTAATTGATGACTATTTAAGGAAAGAAGGTGTCAGAGATTTTATAAATTTAGAATATATTACTGCAGGTAGTACTATATTTGGAAATGAATATTATGCAAAAATTTTAGAAAATATTCGTAAAGAAAAGGAAATTAATGTGATTTATAATTTTGCTTTAACTGAAATTGATGGTGATAAAGCTATTTTTAGAAATTGTAAAGTTGACAAGTGATGTAATGGGTGGTAGTGCAGTTTTATATGGTAAACCTAATTTTCATTTATTCTATGAAGATAAAATGTTAGCAATAAGAACAATGAAGAAAGTATTGGAGGAAGAGAATGTACAAGTTATTTTAATTACACATGGTAATCATTTTACTAGAGAACCAGCATTAAAATGGTTAAGGAAACAATTGAAGGAATAAATTTATTTTTTGTATAATAAATAATTAAGTTTGAAATAAAAATTACAAGAATACATTTTTATAATTAACAGCTTTTAGAAAAAAGGAAAATTGAAATACCATGTAAAGGAGAATGCGTTTGGGAAAAATGATTATTGTGTAAAACTAATAGATAAACAAAACAAATGTTTTTATTGCAACCATTAAAACGAAAGAAATTCTAACCTTACAAAAGAAAATGAAAGCAAAAGGTTCAAGAAGGGAAAAGACGCTCGCTTATGGTTTTCAAATAATTAGAGTTGTTTATTGTTATAAGAGTACAGTGTTTTTATTCTTCTTACAATTAGCCCTCACTTAGAGATTTCTGAGTAAGTTAAAAAGGTTATTACTTGTGGACAGGCTACGGTTTAAAGTTTAAAGTTTATTAAATGTATTTAGGATTACACCAAGACGCAGCCACAGCGCACTTTAAATTATTCCAAAACGGAACTATAAAATTGTTAGAAATTCAGTACTTATTTCTTTCTTTCTTGTTCTTTTACTGTATCTGGATAATGTATTTCGGCAATTTTTTGACATAAATTATTACCGACTATGGTAGTAGAATTAACTGATATGTTGTTTCTTTTGTTTTTAAACGTAGGAAGATTTAATTATTATTTTGATAATTAAATAAATTAATTTACTGTAATACTAAAAATACTAATGCTAAAAATTACAAAAACAATGAAGAAAATTTAAATAGTTACTAAACTATTGCATTTATTTTTCCTGATAAATTACGTACTTTTGGATAGAAACGTATTTTCCATTCCATGAATCAAATATTTCACTATTAATCATTCTACATCAATTGATATGGAATTGTAAAATCGTTAATTATTTATTGATTTTCCCTTTCTTATTGTGTTTTTAGTATTAAAAGCTTTAAAGTAGTATTTCAGTAGTTTGATTGTTTATTATATCAAATTAAATAACGACTATCTATAAATTATTTCTTATTATTATGGTTTCAATCATATATCTTGATATCTATATTCGAGGGCTCAATAATCTATAAATATTAAATATCGCTGTAATAACATAATCTTGTTTATCTATATTACAAAATTCCAACCATTATTATACAGTTTTATCTATATTATTTGTTTTTATTTAAAAACTTATTCAAAATATTTATTGTCTTTACATTTTATAAAGTATATTTAGGTAATATATTTATTTAAATCCTTAATAGAGTATTTGCAATATTAAAAATATTTCTTTTAATAAAACCTTTTTAAATACTGAATAATTTATGTTAATTACAGTATTAAGTAATTTTTCGTAATTAAGTATTTTTTTCTATCGCATTCCATCAACCAAAATCATTAATACTTTAACTTAGTTTCTTAGTAAAAGATATTTTTATCTTTTCTTGCAGCTATTATGTTAGCAAAAACTTATATTATGTTATAAAACCCGATTTGTTAAAAATTTTTAAAAACAGACTGTATAATTTTATTTACATTTTACAAAAATTTACAACAATTATAAAGTTCCATCATTAATTTTTTGTAACATTTCTTTATACAAATCAGTTTCTCTAAATCTATTAAAACTATATTTTAACATTGTACTTGTAATATCATGAATAACATCATCAAATAAATTAAATGTATATCCTCTCTCTTTAATTGTATTTTCAATATTTAATATCCTTTTTTGATTTGTATTTATTTGAAACATTGCATCAAATGTTAAAAAATGTTTTAATATATAATTTGCTTTTCTTTCCGTTTCTACATTTCTATTTATAGTATTATTATTACTATTATTAGAATTAAAATCTTCTATAATTGTAGAATCAATTAAATCTGAAAAATAATCATTTAATTCTTCTTTTCTCTTTTCTTCCATTCGATAAATCATTTGATACATTTCTACTTGTTCTATAAATAGAATTAATTCTGAAGAGAATTCACTTGCTAAAAATACTTTAAAATAATTTCTATATTTAATATTTTCAATTACTTTATTTAATGTAATTTCATTATTTTGTAAAGTATCTATTGTTATTGTTGATGTATTTTGTAAAGTATTTTGTAAATAATTTCCAGATAAGGAAATACTATTTCTCTCTTTTCTAATAAACATTTCTAAATTTGGATATATTTTTAATAAATCAGGAAAGAATTTATCCATTTCTTTATTTTTATTTAATTCTAAAATTATATTTAATATATTTGGTTTATTACTATTTTTAGATTCAATAAAATATTTTTTAACATTTCCAAATTCAACTAAAAACATTCCTAATTTATAAATTTTCATTTCTTTTGGTTTTTTTAATTTATTTTCTTTAAAAATAGATTTAATCTTATTTGGTACTTGATTTAATGAAAATTTTTCCTTTTTTAAATTAAAATTCTCAATTATATCACTTGTCACTTGACAATGTAATAAATTTAACATTTCTTTATTCCCAAATATAGTATTATTACTATAAATATCTAATGAATTATTTAAATAATCATTAGCTTTATCATAATCTTCTTGATGACATATAATTGGTATAATATTACAAGTTAAAAATCTACTTAAATAGAATTGTAAATCATTTAATATTTTTTGACATTGTTGACAACCTAAATATTTTATAAAAATTAATAAAATAACATGTTTCATACTTGTTTGTAAAATAGAATAACCTGTATTACTTATCATTAATTGATTTAATATATTCATATCTATATTTATTATATTATTATTATTATTATTACTATTTATAGAATTATTATCTAATTGTTGTTGTTTTAAATAATTTTTTTTAATTTGTTTAATTGGAATAATATTCGTTGGTGGTGGTGGAACATCTTCATTATTACCATTACTACCATTTATAGAAGTATTTATAGTTGTACCTGTTGGACTATTATTAATTGAAGATAATGATTTTCTTCTTTGAAAGAAAAAGGTAGATTTACTTTTTGTTATTGGTTGTTTTTCACCTCTAGGTGTTGCTAATACTGATACATTAGTATGATGATCACTACTACCTACTACTCTACTACTATTTATAGATAATAAATTTAATTTTGGCGTTCCATTACCATTACTATTATTACTTGTTGTTGTATTACTAGTAAGAGCATTACCTAAATTTAATAATGGTATTTTTATATTTACATTATTATTACTAGTTGTAGTAGTAGTTGTTGTTGTTGTGGAATTATTACTTTCATTATTACTGTTATTACTTTCTGATCTCTTTTTTTTATTATTTTCTAAAAGTAATGCAGCTGCAACATTTGAATTTCCTTTTTTAGTGGTAGGAGATGGTGGTGAAATATTCTTTTCATTTAATTTATTATTATTACTGCTCTTTATGGGAGATGATGTTTTACTTTTAAAAAAAGTAAATGATTTACTCTTTCTACGTTCTTCTTTCGTTTGTAACTCTGGACTTATCAGTGGTGATAATGTTATTTTATTATTATAATTGTTAGTATTGATATTACTACTGTTAGTACTTATATTACTATTACTACTGTTATGTGTAGAGGATGTTGATGATAGTAATGATGAATTACTTGTATTATCTGCTGTTGTTGTTGATGTAGTTATGGAAGTAAAGGAAGAATGTTGAGATGATGAAGTAATTAAATCATCATGATGTTCTTCATCATATTGTTTTAATGCATTAGATAATATAGATAAATCTATTGTTTCTCTATTTAAATCATTAATTATTATAGTATTATTATTGCTTTTAACCATACTCATTTCTATCTCTCTTTTATTCTTTTTTATATTCACACAATAAAAGTAAATGCAAATTTACGATTCAGTTAATGAGTTCTTCTTGTTCAATAAAGTATTTCTGGTATAATTAATTGCTTTAATATTTTTTGTATGTTGTTATTTGCGTTTGTTGTGTGTTCGTTGATTGTTGGCTGTTGGGGGGCCAATTTTTTTTCAATGAAACGTGATTTTTGAATGATGTGGATTATAGATAGTGAACTGCTCTTTCCTTATCGAATGAAATGATTGTTGACAAAAAGTGAAAAAAGGGAAGGCTTAAAAGCCGCTTAGAGGAACCAAAAATCTCTAAGATGATGCACTTAATATATTTGTCATTTTTACATGCAAATGGAATAATCAAAATCTAGATTTGGAATGAATAAGTAGATCACTATGAAATTCATTTATTTTAAAGAAACTAAACACAAATAATTTAATAAATAATTAAGTATAACAATTTATAAATGTTTTTCAAAATCTTTTGTAATAATTTTAACTCCATTAAATAATTTCTTTGCACTATTTTGTAATTCAATATCTCTTGTAAATATTTTAATATTATAACATAAATGATAATTCTTATTAATTAAATATTCTAAAATAGATAATAATGCAATATCAGCTGATTGTTTTTGTAAATTTGTTTGACTCATCATTAAATGTCCATATTTATATAATATACCAAATATAGTATTACCATATATTTCTTTCTTTTCTTTTAAATAACTTTCAATCCATTCATTCTTTTTTAAATCATTCTCTCTTTCCTCTTCATTATCATCTTCATTGTAATCATCTTTAATTATTTTATTTTTATTGTAAACATCTTCATCAATAATAAAATTAAAACAATCAAATATTTTATATTCATTAGATTGTTTAATATCCATAAATCCATTATAAAAAAACCATCCAAAATTTAATTTTAATAAACTTTCTAAATTTCCATTATTAGTATTTCCATTATTGGTAGTATTGTCAATAGTTTTACAAAATGGTAAAATACCAATATTATCTAAATCAATTAAAATTATATTTTTAAATTCATATTTTTTATTTAATTTTTCAAATCTATTTAAATCACATTGTTTACAACGACATGCCATTTCTTTTTCATAATTAAATTTCATCCATTTTTCATTTGATTGACATGTCCATCCTAACATTCTATTTTTATCTGTATGATTATTACTTAATTTAGATTTATTTAATATTTTATTTTTATATAAATTACGTAATGTTTTACCAAATGGATTATATAAATTATAAGTTTCATTATTATTTTCATTTAAATTATTACTATTTATGGAAGTAGTGTTATTACTATTATTAGAATATTTACATAAAGAAGTAAAGAAATAACCAATTGGATTTGCTTCTTGTTGATTTTTACTATTTAATTCTAATTGTTGTGAATAAAATGTTGAATTTTTAGCAATTGTATTAAATTCATTATTAGTTTTAATATTACTATAATTGGTAGTATCATCATCATCTAATTGTTGTTCTAATAAATGTTGAGAATATTTAATTAAATAATCATCTAAATCTTCTTCATCATTTTCATCATTTTCTTCATCATTTATTGTTGTTAACATTTCTCTATTTTTAGTATTGATACTATTTTTAGTATTATTATTAACAATTTTAGTATTCATTTCTTCTTCTTCCATTTCTTCATTATTATCATTCATTTCTTCATTCATTTCTTTTTCATTTTCTTCTTCATTTTCTTGTTTAATAGTTGAGTTATTATTATTAGTTAATGAAGGTAATAACAATTCAATTGAAATATTTTTATTCATTTTCTTTTTTAATTCTTTTTTAATTTTATTATCAAATGGTACAATTTTAAATAAATTATTATCTTTTGTATTATTATTTTTTTGAATTTTATTTAATAATTTTTCTTTTAATTTAGATTTTGTATTGTTATTATTGGTCTTTAAAAAAATAGTTTACAATAATTGTAAAATCTTTACAATCAAATTATTACTAATAGTGCTGATATATATAATCAATACTACTTGCTGTCAGACACTTGTAATAATAACTTTTGATTTAATTCTTCTATTTGTTCAATTATTGCAATAGGCGCTAACGTTGGAATAAATACTTTATCAATTTCTTGTTCTTCTTCTTCTTCTTCACAATCTTTACAATCTTTTCCATTCAATTCTTCTTCTTCTTCTTCCCTATCATTCTTCTCTCTATAATAAGCAACACTATGTAAATCATTTTCATGAATATAATTTCCAATACAAATCTTTTCAATAAATTCTTTTAAACAACCTTCTTGTTCTTCTTCATCTTCTCCTTTACATAACAAAATTGGAGGTCTTACATCGCTTTCTCTCTCGTCATATTCAATAAGCCAAATTTCATGTTTATTTAAAGAATTGCTATTATTATTTCTTTTCCAAACGTAATACAAAGTTTCTTCTAGTGCATCTCTTGCGAATACAACGAATTGACTAAAAGTTTGTTCATAATTTCTCATTAACGTTCTTGGTTGACTAAAAGTAATTTCTTTATCTTCTTCTTCTTCTTCTGAATTTTCATCATCTTCTTTCTTCTTTTCATCATGTAAGAGATCAACTTCTCCACTTTTTAGTAAAAGCAATTGTTCTTTAGGATCTGAACGTTTTATTAAGAATTGTAATTCATGCTGTAATCTTTCTGTATGGGAACGAAAATCAAATAGATAACCAATAGATCTTTCATATATACCATAGATATGTACTCTACCTAGTTTACCACTACCAATTTCATTACAGAAGGCTAGATAGTCTTTTGGAGGCTGAAAATGATGACTTTCATTTTCTAATTCTTTATTTATTAATTGGATAGATGATCCACCTAATGGTTTCATATTCGGAAAGCAATTTCTAGGCTTTATGTCTATTCCTAAATCTTGAAAGAATTCTTTAAAACTTTTACTGTCATTGCTTGCCATCATTTATTTATTTTTTTTATAATTTTCATTTGTCCATTTTTTAAATTTGCAAAACCACTAGCTAATGTATAATTTTTATTGAATAATTTTTTGAAATTATTTAAATCGTTGGTTACAAGTGAAATTATAAACTTTACAATCAATGGTATAAAAATTATTAAGTATGAAAATAAAAATTAAAACCAAATAGGCAAGATCTTTTATTTATACCCAAACTACATTTATAGAGATTCATCCATTTTCGAAAACTGAATTTTACCCAAAGGTCAAAAATAAAATAAAAAAATAAAAATAAAAAAATAATTAATTTTTATTATTGCAAAAAAAAAAAACTTGGCCTAGCTCTCAATAATACCTGACCTACAACAATTTAAAAACAAATAGTCATTCAAAGCCCTTCTTCTAAAAAGAATCAACTTTGGTCACCCTTGGCAAGTAAATAATATAACCCAATAACTACAACCCCAATCAAACACAAACAAATAATAAATAATAATAAATACTTAACAACAACAACAACAAATGAATGACGATGCCAATAGAGATAATCTTTCTGACTTTTTAAATCATCTCACTACAACTCCAATAACTACAACTACTCCAATCCCTAATAATAATAACAATACTACAACAACAATAAATAATAATAATAACAACAACAATAACGATTTTATTCTATCCATACATGCTCCTACAAATAATAATTTAACTTCATCTTCTATTGGTTCTCAACAATATCTTTCTCATCATGATGAATCTCAACAACAAGATGATTGTCATATGATGATATTACCAACAAGCCTTATCACTTCATCTACTACTTCTAATACCAACAATAATCCAACGAATACTACCCAACAACAACAACATTCCGATAATAACAATAATAAACATACCACTTTACTTTCTCCAACATCATCATCATCATCATGTACTACCTCTCCATCGGAACAACAACAACATCATACAACAAACATGATCTCCCCAACAAGTCCAACAAATTCAATAAACAACAATACTAATCCAACAACAACAACAAAAAAAGAAATTAAAAAAGAAAAGGAACTAATTAAACAAGTAAATAAACAAATTATAGAAGAAGATAAATATAACTCTCGTAAATCTCTAGATATAGCCATCTATCTAGAAAATAATACAAGACTCTTTAAATCTAAAAGAACTATTTCTATCATTAAAAGTATACCAAAAAATAAAAAGGAAAGAACATGGAAACAAACTTTATATTTAATCCTAGAACATCCACGTTCTAGTTATACAGCAATGATAGTTACCATTATCTCTTCATTAATGACAATCATACAAACTGTTTGTTTAATTTTAAGAAGTTTTCCCTTTTTTTTTCAATTTGAAATTATGTGGTTAATTATCACATGTTTTTTATCTTTATATTTTTTATTTGAATATTTATTAAGAATGATTGCATATGTTCATTCTTTTGGTGATTTTAAACATTTTATTTTAAATCCAATGAATATTATTGATGTGTTAAGTTTTACAAGTTTTTGGATTGATATTTTATTATTATCAACAGATTTATCAGAACAATTTTATGCACAAACTTTAACTGTCTTTCGTGTTTTACGTTTATTAAAATTATTAAAATTAACTAGATTTTCAGCAAAATTTCAATTATTATTAGTTTCAATTAAAAGATCATTTGAATTATTAATTTCTTTAGCAATTTTAGTTGTAATGGGTGCTTTAATTAGTTCTACATTAATTTATTATGCAGAACGTGGTGATTTTGATTCTAGACTTAATGAATGGTTAAGATCAGATGGTCAAACCAGTCCATTTTCTAATATTATGGTTTGTATGTGGTTTTCAATTGTTTCTTTAGCTACAGTTGGTTATGGTGATGTTACACCAATTACTGTACCTGGAAGGATGATTGCAATTTTAACAATTTTAAGTGGAATAATGATTATGGCATTACCTTCAATGGCTGTTGGTGGGAATTATTCAAAATTATTAGATGAATATGCTAGAGAGATGGCAAAGAGAAAAGCTAGTGGGATTTTGGATGAAGAGGAAGATGAGTTTGATGTAATTGAGCATAATCAAAATGATAGTGTTGTTGTTAATGGTATGGTTGTTGGTGGAATGAATGGAATGAATAACAGTCAACAACAGAGTTTGGAACAATTACAGGAACAGTTGGGAAAGGAACAAAAACAGTTAGTGACATCTCCATTGAATAGTGGTATTGTTGTAAATAATAGTGTTGGTATAAATGGAGGTATTGTAAATAATAATCCAGTGATGAGTGGATATAATATTAGTGGAAATGAATGGGATAGTCATCATTATCATTTTGATGAAGAAAAAGGTGGTGGATTTGCACGTTGTCCAAGTACAAGTAGTTTAATGAGTACTGCAACAAGTACTGCAAGTACAAGTAATTTATTAAATTTACATAATAATGATAATATAAGTGTTAGTAGTATTACTAGCGATAATAATCATCCTCTGAATAATAATTACAATTCAACAATGCAAATGCCTTACATTAATTCATCATCGTCAATGCAAATGCCTTATAATTCAGAACCAAGTGCAATATTTAATCCAGATGATTTTTTATTTGATTCTAATCCTTATAGTAATGTTGATTCGATGGCAAATGGTAGAGGTTATACACCACCTCCAATAATGCAAACAATGCCAACAATGTTGATAGATGAAGCTTTATTGCAATTGTTAATTCAAAGACAAGAAAATTTATTGATGGCTTGTAAACAGCAACAACAAGATTTAAAGTTAATGATGGAAGAGTGGAATAAGAAAAATAATTTAACTTTAATTCAAGAATAAATTTTTTGGTAAAATAGTTTTTTGTAACACTCCTTTAAATTGAACCATAATCAAAAAGTTTTTTTGTGTTGTTTCGGTGCTTAGTAAATTAGAGTTAAATAATAATTTGAACAAATTGACAACAGGGTTGTGGTCAAGTCAACTGTATTTCTAGCGTTTTATAATGGCAATAACAATTTTTAACATAACGTAATTAAGTAAACAACAATTAAATACAAAAACTACAAATTTATTCAGATTGTAAAAAATTCTTTTCCTTTTGCTTCTTAAAATAACAAAATACAACTAAAAAACTAAAAGCACTCAACACTAAAATACTTCCAAACGGTACAACTAATCCAATAATTAAATTTCTATAATTTTCAACAGTTGGTAATTCTTCTAAATTATAAAAATCAATAAAAAATCTTTCCATTTCCATTTTATTTAATCCACCACCAAATGTATCCATTTGAAAACCACTTTCTAAATATAGACGATTACCTGTAAAATAGATCTTGTCAATTGTGTGAAATGGTGGTAATGAAAAGGTAATGTTTTTTTTACCGATAAAATAATTTCCGTCATTTTCGTAATTATTGTCCATATTTTCATTGTAAACTTTATTGTAAAGATTGTCAACAGTTGATGATGTCTTATTAAAAACTTGTTGATAACGTTGTAAATTGTCACTTAATTTATTAAAATTAAAAATTTTAAATTGATATTGTGAATTAATTGGTTTAGTCATTGTAAAATCATCACTTTTAAAAAAATATTTAAAATTGTCACGAATTTCACCAATTGTTGTAATATTTCCACTTTTTACAATTGTCACATTCATATTATTTTTTAAATTTTTATTGGTCGTTTCAAAATCTGGTAATTCATTAAATTTACATTTTAAAATAAATTTAAAAATATTTTCTTCTTGTGACTTTTGTTGTAAAGTATTTTGTAAATTATTTTGTAAAGTATTTTCTTGTAAACTTTTTTGTAAAGTATATTGTAAACATGGAAAATCACCATCTAAAAAAATCCCGCCAACTTTTACATTTGTTTTTGTACAATTTTTAATTGGATCAATTAATTTTGTAAAACATTCAAAACCACGTTTAACATTACAAAAACTGCCAACTCTATCTAAAGGACAAATACACGCAAAATTATCCATTGTAATATTTTTGTAACAATGGTTGACTTCATTATTTAAAATAAATCTATTATATTGTTGTTCTGTGACTTTTGTGTCATTACAAAAATATAAAGTTTGATTGTATTGTATAAAAATTGATGTTTTGTCACAAGGATTAATTATTGTGTGATTTTTATCGTAATTATTTTGTAAAGTATTTTGTAAAGTATTGTCAATTGGAAAATTGTATAAATTATTGTGTAATTGTCTCTTCATAAAACTTGTAACGTCCAATTCTTCTTCTTCTTTTTGTAAATTATTTAACAAATATTCATCATTTTGTAAACCATTTTGTAAATTTTCTTGTAAATCATCATTATTTTGTAATAAATTTAATAAAAATTCTTGTCTCTTTTTAATAGATAAACTATCTGGAAATAAATAATTTTGTAAATTTTTTAAAATTGGATTTAAAATAAATTCACCACGTTTATTTTCAATAAATAATCCAAATTTATTTGTTAATTGTTTAAATTGAATTTTCCAATCATTTTTATTTTCAAAATTTTCTTCTTTTTTAAATTGATCATCATCTTGTTGAAAAAAAGAAGAAAAGAAAGAAAAGAAAGAAGGAGAAAAAAAAGATTGATAATATTGAAAAAGAGAATGAAATGGAGAAAGTAATGTTGTTGAAATGGTTGTTGATGATGATAATGAACTACTTGTTGCGGTTGCGGTTGCGGTTGCTGTAACGTGAAAGGTAAATGATGATGATAATAATAATACAATACATGCAATAAATAATAAAAGAATTGTTCTTGTTCTTGTTCTTGTTGTTGTGAAAAGAAGGGATTCTCTTGTTCTTCTTCTTCCTCTTCCTGTTATTGTTGTTGTTATTGTCTTTATCATTGGATTCATCGGACTCATTTTTTTTTTGTTAGATGGATTGTTGCACTAACCTCCTGAATGATGATGATTTGAAAGTGGAGGTGAATTGGAAGTAAGGTCAATTTAGATTTTTTATTTTGTTAGTTAAGAAAAAGGCTGCTAGACAAATTTATTTATTTATTTTTATTATTTTTACAAATTGTAACTTTCAAATTGACTTTCAAATTATATTCAAAATTTTATTCAAAATTTTTATAATTACAGACATAAAAAAATATTATTTATGTGGAATAACATTAACATTACTTTTAACATGGCATTTAAAATAAAACTAATAACCAATAAACAATTCCAAAGTATTTCCATAATAAACCAAAATAAATCAGGTTTAAAATACCACATTATTCCTCCAGAAATACTTAAAATAAAACAAGTTATTATAAACATTCTAAATACTCTACTATTGATAAATTTTTCTTTAAAATTAAACTTTTTCTTTACTTCTTTATTTTCTTCTTTATTTTGTTGATTATTTTCTTCTTCTTTTTTATTATTTTCAAATAAAGAGGAAGAAATTTCATTAATTTTTTGATTGGCATAATGATTGACATAGTTTTTAGTTTGTTCTTCTAATTGTTTTGAAATGTTATTGAATTGATTAGATGAAATTTCATTTTGTTTATTATTAATTAAATTATTGAATTGTTTTTTATTTTGTGAAAAAAAGTCACTGATATTATTTTGTAAATTTTGTAAAGAAGAATTTATGTCTAAAGTATTGTTATTGTCAACAGTATTATTAGTGCTTTCTTGTTCTTTTTTATTATTTTCATTTATTGTCGTTGTAGCGTGTTCTTTATTATTCTTGTCACTTTCATTATTTGTAATATTATTATCGTTTTTGTTATTATTATCTTTATTTGTAACGTTATTATTGTAAATAAAAAGATTGGAATGAAAATTGTCAAAAAGAGATTTCATTATTATTGGTTTATTTAAAACTTTGTTATTAAATTTGCTGTTGGTTGGTGCTGACAGCATTGTTTTTACGAGTTGTTTCATTTTTTGATTTGATTATTAAATCAACATGCCAATCAATTTTTGGAACTTTACAATGTTCTGGCCAGCATAGATCAAAGCATTCCGTTTCTATACCCCTTTGAAAAGAAAGTAAAATTAAGGCCAAATGCATTATTAAATCAACATGTCAATCAATTTTTGAAACTGAAGAACAGAAGGCACAACACACCACAAACAAAGAGTTTTAATTTCAGGACAACAGCAGATTATTGTATTTAATATCTCCCGCATAGTCCAGTGGCTAGGATACCTGGCTTTCATTTATTCAAAAAGCTCCCAGGAGGCCCGGGTTCGATTCCCGGTGTCGGAAAGATTTTTTATTTTTAATAAAAATATTTTAAATATAAAAAATTGTAGATTTAAAAATTAATATTTATTAAATTATGTTTTATGAATTTATTATTGTTATGAAATATAATTTTATTATAATTAAATTTAACTAAATTTATGAAATATAATTTTATTAAAGTTAATTAGATTTATTAAATAATTTTATTATAGTTAAATCTTTAAATTTTTATTTTATTATAATTAGATCTAGTTAAATTTATAAATTATTATTTTATTACAATTAAATTTAATTAAATTTATAAATTTTTATTTTAATTAAATTTATAAATTTTTATTTAATATATAAATCTTTATTAAATCTATAAATTTTCATTTAATTATAAATCTTTATTTTATTATAATATAAATATAATAACCATAACAATTAATTTTTTTTCTATTTCTACATCATCACAATTTATAAATTCTCTTATTTTTAATTTTTTTTTATTATAAAATCTTAATAACTTTCCTTTAATTTTATTAACAACAATTATTTAAAAACTTTATTATTATAAAATATTATAAAATTCAAAAATAATTTTTTTATTTAATCTAAATTTGATAATGAAGAAAATAATAATAAAAATAATAAATAAAATGAATAACTTTAAATTAATTAAGTTTAGTAATAAGTTAATTAAAGAAATTATATTAATAAAATATTTTTTTATTTCAATAAATTAAAAGATAAAATTATTAAAAATTTAGATTTAACTAAAATAATAATAAATAGTTTATTATTAATATTAATATAAAATTAATTTTTTATTTTTTATTTTATTATAATCATAATTAAATTATTTTTTAATAAATTTTTTATATTTAAACTAAAAAATAATTAATAATTAAAATTAAAATTTTATCTACATATTTAAAAAGTCTATTAATATTAATTTTTTTAAATAATATATAAAAATTAAACTAATTAATAATTATATTTTAAAAATATAATTTTAACAATAAATAATAATTAATTTTAATAACAAAAAATATCTTTTAAAATTTAAAAAAAATATTTTTTTAAATTAAAAAATGTTATTAAATAAATTAATAAAAAATTTAAATTATTATTAAATTTATATAATTTAAAATGCTTTATTACAAAAATTAATATTAATTAAATAAAAAAATATAATTAAAAAGTAAAATTAAAAATAATAAAATATAAAAAATAATATTAAATTAAATTATTATCAAATATTTTGTTATTATTATAAAATTAAAAAAATAATACTTAAAAAAATAATATATAATTAATAATATAAAAAATGAATTTTAATAATAATTCATTTTGAATTTAAATTAATTAATGAAAAAATTAAATAATAAATTAATGTTTCGTTATAAAATTTTAAAAAAGTTTATATTTTAATTAGATGTTATAAATAAAAAAATATTATTATTTTTAAATCATAATAAACATAGAAAATAATAAGGATAATCTATTTATATTAATATATAATATTACATATAACATTATAAGTTTTATTCTTTTAATAATTTTATATAGACAATATTTTTTTTTACATAATTAAAACTAAATTCTAAATTATTTTTTTCTTAAGTAATTATAAAAAATTTTTATCTAATAAATCAAATAAATTAATACGTTCATATCTATATAAATTATTATTTTATAAATTAACACCTTAAAAAGGTAAACTTTATTGAAATTGTTAAATGAAACTGTATATTTTTGTCTTTTTGTTTTTAAAATTTAAAATGAAATAAAACTATTCTTTAAGAATATCATTATTTTTCAAAAATATTCTTGTTTTAAAAAATTAATTATATTTAATTAAAATTCGTTCATTCCTTTAAAATCACTGTAAAGTATTTATTTTAAAAGGAAATGAAGATTGTAAAATAAATATTTTACAAAGAGAATTTGATCAATTAATTATTACAAAGGAAATGTTAAATAATAACTATAACAATAACGCTTTGCAGCAACAAGAAAGAGAATCAAACTACAAGAAAAAGAGTGACAATGATGAAAGATTACTACTGAATTACTATTAGACAAAGAAAATTACAATACTAAAAAATCAAAAACTTACAAGCATCCTCTAGGTATTTATTACCGCTATGTGTTAAATCGACTGTTTTACTGTTCGAACAAGCCACGGGCTTAATGTTTGGCTCAACAACCACAAGACAAAACAGGTTTAATAAACAAAAGACAGTTCAATTAATTATAAAGTTTATTTCTCTACTTGGTTCAAAATAAACGCTTTAACAAAAGTTCTTGCATTATTATATGTACCTTCACCTAATCTTCCAGAAGAATTTACTCCAATCGTGTAAATATCACCATTTTCAAGTAAAATTGCTGCTGATTCACCACTGCATGAAATATCAACAACAGAATATCCAGCTGCTGCAGAAAATCCTGAAGGAAGAGTTTTTATCTCAGAATACGTAGTGGAAAAGTTTGTAATATCCACAATTTGTCCCCAAAAGTAAGCTTTTCCTTTTGTTGAAAGAGCAATAGTGTGTCTATAATAACTACATATCTTTTTAATAACTATTCCATTCGCTTTGAAATAATTCATTAAGGTTGGTTTGGCAACATCCCCTGTGTTTCCATTTCCTGCACTACCGACTTATAAGTTGATTGTAACAAATAAATAGTGAAGAAATACTTACAAGCATTATGTCCCCATGAATAAACATTACCACTCTTTGTTAAAGCAAAAATAGTATAAGATCCAAAAGTATCAATCCATGCATCGTTTTTATCCACATTTTGACTGTCTATTTTAATTGGCGCTGGTTTAGCTACTTTTGTTGCATCTAATTGACCACCGTCATTATTTCCGCAACCATAAATATCTCCATTGTCTAATTGCCAGAAAATATTAACAACAGCAATTGTGGCCTTAACAATTTTAGTTCCTACAGGGACCCATGAAGTTGAGACAGCGACTGGATTCTTTCTAGTAGCGCTACTTATTGGATCACAAAACCCAGAAAAACCACCTCCTCCCCAACTGTATACAGTGTTGTCTGAAGCAAGTGCATAAGAGGTGTAATAGTGTGCCTTCACATCAATAATTACTTTATCATTCATCGCTGACATGTCCACGAAAACTGGATAATTTCTACGTAATTGTTGTACCATCACCTAACTGTCCTAAACCATTTTCACCCCATGAAATTAAAACATTATCTGTTGTTATAACAAAACAATGATAATGAATGCACGCCATTTTCCAAATAATTTTTCCTTTTAAGGCACCACTAGGATCTACATAAGCAGGTGATGTTCTAAACTCAGCTGTGTGTGAAAGACTTATACCATCTCCTGAAGCTAAACCTGAATTTCTTTCAACAGCTCTTATGGAAGTAGAATTATTTGCAATTGAAAAAAGTAAGTGAATGGACATTCCTAATCTAGCGTTTGGAAGAGCTGGATAGTTTAATAAAGTGCTTAATGAATCATCTAATTTGTTTAATGCTTTTTTACTTATTTCTAATTGTAAATCTAGATCTTCTCTAACTGATTTTAATGAAGTACTTTGTTTTAATAATTTATTCATTTGAATTTTAACAACTTCTTCATTAAAATTAGACATAAATTCAGAATCAGGTAAAGAATAATTAAAAGCTAATAAAGCAGCATCAACTTTAAATTGTGCTTGTTTTATATCTTCAATTTGTTTTCTAAGGGAAGATAATTGAACATGTATATTTTCTTTTGATCTTAATAAATTATTTAATTGTTCTTTAAAGATATCAGAAGATGTTTGTTGTTGTGCCTTAATTCCCTGTTGTTGTCCTAGTAACAAACAAAGGATGCACAACAACAATAATAATGGTACAAGGCGTGTGAAAGATTTTATCATGAAATTGACTTAATTTTTTTAAACATGTTTTAACGAAAGATTTACGACCCAAGTGCAGTTCTACTTGTTTGTAGCGTTATTACTTATTAGGAAGGGTCAAATTAATTACTGTGTTAAATTTTTGCATCAACAATTATATGTTATTATTCATCATGTCACAACAATTAAGTATTAAATTATTTAATTTTCATCATCTTAATTGTCATCATGTCCCTGATAAACGTCATTCTTGTTATCTTGTTCAATTATCTTGTTTCCGTCTTCGACCCTTGCTGAGATGCATTTTTTTAAATTTTTACTTGGATTTGTGCGATGAAGATTTTTCGCGCTTCAAAAAAATGTCTGCTTCATCATCCCCAGTTAATGACCATACTTCTTTGAGTGAAAGTTCTACTCCACAACAAGTTATTGTTGAATTAATGAAATTATATTATAATCATGGTTGGGTTAGTGGAACCGGAGGTGGAATTTCCATTAAAAAGGGTAGTAGAATATATATTGCACCATCAGGAATACATAAAGAAAGAATTAAACATGACCAAATCTTTGTTTTAGATGATAGCAAAGATGAAAATACTGAAAATACTAAACCAATCTGTAATTTTGCAGGATGCGAACATTTAAGAATGATTTACAACCCTAACGACCATGGCTATAACTTTAAAATCTCTGCTTGCCAACCTCTTTTCCAATTATGTTACTCTATGCGTGGAGCAGGTGCAGTTATCCATTCCCATGCTTTATCCGCAATGTTAGCAACTTTAGTTTTTGATAAAGAATTTAAAGTAACCCACTTAGAAATGATTAAAGGTATCAAGGGTAATGGCTTTTATGATACTTTAGTTGTACCTATTATTGAGAATACTGCTTATGAGGAAGAATTAACAGATAGTATGAG
>CADWAF010002550.1:0-22556 GCA_902984215.1 Willaertia magna | reverse complement strand
AATAATTTTTTTTTATATAATAATTAAAAAAAATTAAATATATTGCTAAGTTTTTTTTGATTTTTTAAAATAATTATTTCTAATATGAATATTATATTTAATTTTTTTAATTTTTATAATAATAAACATTTTTTTAAAAAAGATTTAAATTTATAAATTTTTAGTTTAATATTTAATTTAATAATATTATTATTTAATTAATTTTTATTTTTAATTAAAAATGCAATATAATTTTATTATTTTATTAAAAATTTTGAATTATTTTATGATAGAAATTTTGTTTTATTAAATATATATAATATATTATACATAATATAAAATATCAAATAATAATTTTTTATAAATAAATATGAATTGATAATTATAAATTTAAGTGTGATAGCTTTAAAGTAAAGATAAAGAAATTTGATAATATTATGGTAATGTGAAATTATTTGTTGAATTTTATTATGGTGTAAAGTTCCTAAAATGTACAATAAATTAATTTACAGATACAATAAAGTCAAAATTTTCTACCACAAACATAAACTCTAATATTGTTACTTTTTCTTTGTTTGTTGAGTTGTTGGAGGTGTTGAATTACCACCCATCATCTTCATTATATTACCTAACCCTCCATTCATTAAATTTCCTAGGTTCCCTAAATTACCTAAATTACCCAAGTTTCCTAAATTTCCAAGATTTGGCATTCCGCCTCCTTTTTGTAATTGCTTCATCATTGCACCCATATCTAAATTATTCATTCCAGGCATACCCTTAAATGCTTGAGGTAAACTCTTTTGTAATTTTTGTAAATCTTTTGGAGATTTAATATTAGCTAAATTCAAGTCCTTCATCTTACCAATCATCGATTGGAAAAGTTTAAATTGTTCAATTAGTTCATGTACATCTCTTGGTAATCTACCACTTCCTCTTGCTATTCTAACAATTCTAGATTGTAAATTTGGTAATTTAGTAATATCTGTACAATCTAATTCATTATCATTCATAGAATCCATTATAGTTAAATATTTCTTTAATCTTGATTGACCTTCTTGTTCTGAACCCTTTGGCATTAATTGATCACTAAAACCAGGTATCATAGACATAACTTGAGATAAAGGTCCCATTTTCATAATTGATTGGAAATGTTCTCTCATATCACGCATTGTATAAACACCTTGTGAAATTCTTTCAACCATTTGTGGTTGTTTCTCCATATCAACTACACTTGATACAGTTTCAATTAAACGTTTAAAATCACCATATCCTAATAAACGACTAACAAAACTTTCAGCTTCAAAAGGTTGAAATTCATCAAAATTCTCTCCTGTACCAATAAAAGTAATTGGTGATTGTGTTGCAGCAACAGCAGATAAAGCACCACCACCTTTTGCGTGACCATCTAATTTTGTAATAATAACACTTCCAACTTTAACTCTTGATTTAAATGCAGTTGCTTGATCTTTAACAGATTGACCAATAGAACTGTCCATAACGAAAATAACATCATCTGGTGAAACAGCATCTGCAACTTGTTCCATTTCTTCAAATAATGCTTCTTCTTGTGAATGTCTACCTGATGTATCTACAATAATTAATTCATATTTCTCTTGTTTAAATTGTTCAACACCATCTTTTGCTAATTTTACAGGATTAGTTTCATAATAATCTCCAAAGAAAGGTATTTGAGCTTTTGTAGCGTTTTGTTTTAATTGATCGAATGCACCTGCTCTGAATGTATCTGCACATACTAATGCTGTACGGAATCCTTTCTTTTGATAATAACGAGCAAATTTAGTACAAGTTGTTGTTTTACCTGCACCTTGTAAACCAACAAACATAACTACATTACATTTACCTCTTGTTGGTTGATAAGGTTTAACTCCGGGATCTAACAATTTACATAATTCTTGATATACTACTGCTTTTATATGATTTCTTTTATTTGTTCCTCTAGGTAATTGTTCAAAATTTAATTTATTCTTTATATTACCACGTAATTGAATAACTTGTTGAACATTTACATCCGCAGCTAATAAGGAATTACCAATTTCTTTTAATAGTTCATTAATTGCAGTATCATCTATAACTGCTTGAGAATTTATATTACGTAAAGCATTAGTTATACGTGAACCTAATTCTGCTAAAACCATTGTTGTTGTTCTTTTATTATTTATTAAAAATTATATTCCGGTCAAAAAATAAGAAAATTAAAGAGTTAGAAGTAAGCCTTTTTTTAAAAACAATAATTTTTTTATTTTTTGTTGGTTTTAAATTTTGTGACGTCATTGTCTTTTCCAGACTTAGCAGAAGACACACTTCGAACACGAAGAAAGTAAAAGTTTGAATTGAAGCAAAGGTGTTAAACGCTAATAGTAACATAATTATTTACAAGATTTATTGAATTAATTTCTTTAAAATAGCAGCTTTAGTAAAACCACCAGTAAGAAAACCTGTTGTTGTTAAGGCACTAGCTGCTTTAACATATTCAGTACCTTCAACAACTGCAACATTTGCTCTCCTTACATTCTCTTCAGCTATATGTAAACCTTCGCCTTGTTCTCTAATTAAGGTATTTAAATCTACAAACATTTGATGTAATTCATTGTAATCTCTTTCAACTTGTTCTAATTCTTGTTTTGTTTCCTTGGCTATTTTCTCTTCAATTTCAATTATTTGTTTATCTGAAGTACTTAAAATAAATTCAATTTTTTGTTGATTGTTATTGTCGACAAGTAATTGTTGTTGTAAACCCAAAGGAGAAGTAGATAATGTATCTTTACCTGCCATTGTATACTTTCTTTTTCTTTTTCCATCTCCATCTACTTCAACTCCTGAGTCTTTAGCTCCAGCCTTAATTGCTTCTAAGAATAATTCTTTTTGTTTTTGTTGTCTTTCTTCTTTTTCTTTTAAACGTAAATCTCTCTTATCGTCATTATTCTTTTCAATTTTTTGTTTTTCATTCTTCTCTACATTCTCTTTCTCTTTTTCATCTTGTTGATAAATTACTTGATCCATAAATTGATCTAAATCCATTAATTGTTCCATTCTTTTCTTTTTCCATTTTCTTTCAATTGTTGATTTTTCTTTTACAAAATTTTGATATTTTTCATCAAAGAATTGGAATTGAGCATTTAATTTTTGTAATTTCATTAATGTTAATTTACAATTTGTTACTTTTGGTAACTTTTTAGATAATTTTGGTAAAAATCTAAATAATAAATCTCTTTTTCTTTCAGCTTGATGATAAATATTATCAAATTGTGTTAGCCATTCATTAAAATCTTCATCTGAAATTTTAATATTATTTAATGTTAATTTTTCATTTCTATTATTCTTCTTTAATTTATCCATTAATTTTTCTAATAGAACTACTTTTTCACCAAATGTTTGAATATCTATAGCCATTATATATAATAATTTAAATTGTTGTTTTGTTTTTGTAAATTCTTTTTCTCCTTCTTGAGCAAATGGACACATACTTGTTATTCCTTCTGTTGATTGACTATTTTCATCATTTGATTTTTGGCAACTTGAAATTACAAAATCAACATCATCGTCTAAGCCTAATGGTGAGAAATTTTCAGCAAAATTACTTTTCTTTCTTCTAGGAGTTGAATTACCACTCCAACTTGATGTATTATTTCCCCAATTATTAGTTTTATTTGTACTATTATCACCACTAAACCAAGGTGAGCTAGATTTCTTTTTAGGTGTGATAGTAGTGTCTAAATTAGAATTAGTGTTAACTTCTACTTCATCCTCTTCCTCATCTATATTTGTATCATCTTTGTCAACTCCAAAATTTAAAGGTCTTAAGTCTATTTGTAATTGTTCTTTTCCTCCTTTTTTGTTACTTTTAAAAAGTTCGTTTAAATCAAAAACAAAAGTAGAGTACACAAGTTTAGTCAATTGATCCAATCCTTCAAAACTACAGGTGTATAAAGGTTCATTAGCATTTTCATAAATTGTAAATTGAATGATATCCTTTGAAGGATTTTCAATTTCAAGTTGATGAGTTTCTTTGAAAATTGGTGAATAGGTATTTTTATTTAATTTAGTTTTCTTCACTTTTGTTTTAACTTTTTCAATATTATTTAATTTTATTGACATAAAGAAGGATGTAGAACTATTTGGTTCAGAATCAGAAGATGAAAGATTGAATGCTTGGTCAATGAATAATTCTAATTGATATTTCTTTTGAAATGATGAAGGGTTTACTGTATGATTTATCTTTTGGCTACTTCTTTTATTTTCGGCTTCAAATAAACCCAAACCATCGCCTGTTGCGCTTTGAAATTTGAACATTTTTTTTGATTGTTGAAATTTGATGAATTTTTTGTAAAGTTTGTGCTCTCCGTTCCATAAATAAATAAATTTACAAATATTTTATTCTTTCTTTAACTTCTTTACATTTGTTTGAATAGTTTGTACACATTTCTCAGCTTCATCCATTGTATATTGTTCTTGGAAGCTAGGCTCTTCTTGTTGATTTACAGTTGGAGATGGATTATAATTTAATTGGTCAACTAAACCTTTCAAGGTAAAAGTAATTGCAGTTTTATCACTCTTCTTAAAAGAAAGTTTAACAATTTGTCTAAGAGTTCTTTTCCATTGTATAATACCATAACCTAATCTTTGAGGATGGGCTTTAATAGACATAATTAAATTATCACCAATAACAATATATCTATGTTCTTTAGTTCTTCTTAAATGTGAATTAAAAATAGTAATATTTTCAGATATCTTATTTAAATCATCTAATTTAATTACTTTTTCATCTTCTGTTGAAGTATTTTGTACTTGTTGATGAGTTTCTTCTTCTTCTGTATCAGAGTCATCACCTAAAGCAAATACAGGTTTTGCAATCTTTGATAAAGTTTGTTTAGCACCTGTTAAACCAATTGTAGCAGTATTAGTTGCGACTACCTTACTTTCTTTAATATAATCTTCAGCAATCTTTTTACCCCAAGTAAGTAAATTAGATACTTTAGATGTCCATTCTTCTTCTTGATTTTGTTGTGATTGTTTTGATTGACTTTCATCTCTTACAAATTCAATTTGATTAGAAGAAATAAATTTAATACAACCTTTAAATCCATCAGTTGCTAAAGAGATATGTGGAAAATGATTAGCAACAAACTTCATTGCAATAAGTTTTAATAAATTTTCTTCCTATAATCAAGTATTTTTGAGTGTTTTGGAACAACAATATAATAAAATTGTCCAGGGGTGAGCACTATATGAAAACAAGCTTAATAATACTTACATCATTTAACTTTCTTCCTGTTCCAAATACAATGAAATGTGAACCTTTTGCATCTTCAAATCTAGATAATATATCTTTCATCTTCTTGTTATCATAACCAACTTTTGTTCCAATATGTACAGCAGTAGGCAATCTTGCATATTGAAAACTTTTATTACTTCTACAATCAATAATTATATATTTAATAATAGAAGATCTATTTCTTTCTTTATTTTTATGAAAACTATTAACTAATTCACTTGTAGGTAAAGGTAAAACAACTGATTCTTGTAAAAGTTGTTTTAATTTAGTGAAATCAGTTTCTGAATTTGGTTGAAATATTGAAAGTAATTGATTTCTAGAACTAATAGGTGTTTGTTTCTTTAATTGAATTGCTTCTAAATAAATTGAAAATATATCTTCTTTTGTGGATAATACATTTAATGAATGACTACAATAATATTCTACATCTTTTGTTGATGTTTTTAATAAAATTTCTTTACGATTTCTAATTAAAATAATAAATACCATAAAACATAAAATTACTGGATCTCTTTCAATAATTAATAAATTTAATAAATAATTAATATTTTCTAAATCATCTTTTAAAATTAAATCAAATAATAAAGATTTAAACCAAGGAACAATTTGATCAATCATTTTCTCTATACGGTGGGAATCAAAATGTACTTGTAATTCTGGATCATGATATTGTAATAATAATCTAAACATTTGATCAAAACAATCAATTAATTCATTCTCTCTACCAACATTATCATTATTTAATATTACATTATTATTATTTATTTTACTATTCAATGGTTTAATATATTCATTTAAAAATACAAAAAGAATTTTATAAACGTCACTTAATAAAATTGTTTCATCTTTTTCAGTTTGAAATGCTTTTAAGAAATAATAAAAGATTTTTGTCATTCCAGAATGATAATCTAATAATTCTGTATAAGCAGAGTTTTGGTTAGAAGTAAATAAAGTATTAGAAGAAAGTAAGTCTATTGGAGATGATGTTTTCTTGTCATTATTATTATTAGTAGTAAGCTCTTGTAAGTAGTAATGATGATAATGAATTAAAGTAAATGCTTGATCTATAATTTTGTCATCATAAACGTATTGCTTTTCAGTTAAATCATTTGAAATTAAATCTTTTATAAATTGTTCTCTTGTTAGATTAAGTTTAGATTCTTTACTTTTGGATTGAATTATTTCATCTCCGATATTACTTGGAGAGGTTTTACTACTAAGTAATTTCTAATAAAATTAATAATTAAGAAAAAATAAATACGAACCTTCCACAAAGACTTTTTTAATTCTTTAGGAATTGAAATTTTTTGAAATTGATTCAACAACGTTTCTTTACAAAATTCTCTTAATTGTTTTTCTGTCATTTCATCTACATCTTTCGATGTCCAACCTTTAAATGGATCGTTTTCATCAAAAGACAAAGTATTAGTTGTGTTCTTATTTGTTTCCATTTTTTTTGATTTTATAATGAACAACTACGTGGTCTACCTTTAGAGTTTCCGAACCACAAAAAATAATGCCCCAAATTCATTGCCATTGTCACCACAAAGCAACACAATGTCTTTTTACTCTTCAGCCTTAAAAATAAAGGGTTTTTCTTAACGCAATTCCATACCCTTTGAATTTCCTAATACAATAATTCAATATTAATTTATCCAGCAAGGAGATGCGTTAAAATCGAATTTAGTAAAAAATAAAAACTTCACAAATAACCAAATTTTTATTAAAAAATTGAAAACAACAAGGCATGCGGTTTCTCCCTCATCTAGTTAAACAAAATGCATTATGGCATGTTGTTAAGTTCATAGTTATAATAACTTTGTTTATTATAATATTTGGAGGAAGCCTATTATTTAATTGGATGAAAGAATATTATGGCAAACCAAATGGAAGAATAATTCATTTCGCTTCTACAACTAATAATAAGGACATTACTGTAAATTATAATTTCTTCAATAACATGTCTAAATTAATGGATGGAGGAGGTGAGGATGAAGATGGAAATTCTAATATTTGTCATAAAATAGGAAGTTATAAATTGGATCAATGTACTTATGCTATAGAAAATTGTCCTAATCCAATGAGTGGTGGTATTCTAAACTATATGACAATTAAGTATTGTGGGTTTAAAGAAACGCCTGTAATGTTTTATATTCTTGGAGTATTTTGGTTACTCTTTCTTTTTTACTTATTAAGTAACACTGCTGAGGCAAACTTTTGTCCAAGTTTAACACAAATATCAAATTTATTACGTTTATCACCAGATATTGCCGGTGTAACTTTCTTAGCCTTTGGAAATGGAGCTCCTGATATTGCATCTATTGTTTCAGGTATTTTCTCTGGTTCAGCAGGTTTTGGGTTAGGTGAACCAATTGGTTCTGGATTATTTATTTGTAGTATTATAATGGCTGTCATTTCATTAATATCTAAAGATGCAAAAATGTCAGCATTCCCTTTTATTAGAGATGTTGTTGCTTATTTAATTAGTGTTATATTTGTTGTAACAATTATTTTAGTTTGGGGAGAAATAACACTTTGGCAAAGTTTAACATTCTTTGCTTTATACATTATATATGTATTAATTGTCATTGGATATAGATTAGGTGTAGTTGTGTATAATAAGAGAAAAGATAAGAAAGAGAAGAAAAAAGAAAAGAAAAAGAGAAAGGCCGAGAAGAAAGCCATTAAGGAAATACTAAAAGCTGCAAAGAAAGAATTCAAAGAAGACAAATCAGAAGAAAAATCGTCACTACTGCCAATTAATTCTGAGTATTATACCTCTGATATGAAAAAAGGCAGCCTTAATGATTTGTCACCAACAGACACAAATTTTATTAAGTCAGACGCAAGTAGTACTAGTACAGAAGATAGCAAATCTCCATATGATGAAATGCCACAAGATAATGATGAAACAACATTCTTACCAAGATTTGGTTTTATTTCACGATCACTTAGTGGTAAATTAATAGTAGATCATTTTTATGATAAGGAAACTAAAGGATTGACTGATGTAATTGAAGAAGATTATGAATATAAAGGAGTAAAAGGAAGGATTAAATATGCCTTCGATTATTTCTTAGATTGGATAGAATGGAAAGAAAAATCTACTTTTGACAAAATATTTTACTTTTTTGAGGCACCAACAATCTTAGCTAGAAATCTTACAATACCCAAAGCAGATCCTGAAGATTGGTCTAAATTCTTTGCTGTTGTTAGCCCATTATTTATGCCTATTTTTGGATTTTTTGCAATTGGTAAATTTTCTCTTACAATCCCAGGAACTAATTTACCTTGGTGGGCTTTAATTACAATTTTAGGGGCTGTATTTTCATTATTTATTTTGTTTACATCTAAAACAAAAAAGCCTCCAAGATATCATTTAATTTTTGTGGGTTTATCCTTTATTATGTCAATTTTGTGGATTTTTGTTGTTGCTAATGAACTAGTTGACTTTTTGGATGCTTTGGGGGTAATGTGGCAAATAAGTGATGCTGTAATGTCAATTATTTTAGCAGCAGGTAATTCATTTGGAGATTTAGCTGCAGATGTAGTTGTTGCTAAAAGTGGATTAGTTGAAATGGCTGTAGCTGCTATTTATTCATCTCCAAACTTAAATTTATTACGTAAGTTATTTACTTTTTCATAACACTAAGTAATAATATTGTAGTTGGTCTTGGAATAAGTACATTAGCTCAAAATTTGATTACTGGCAAATCTTTTAAGATAGAAACATCTGTAACATTGATGGTTTCGTTTGTTTTTATTTTTGTAATATTATTGTCATCAATTGTAGTTATTCCTGCTGCCAAATTTCATTCCCCTAAAATATTTGGTGTCTTTTTATCAATTATTTACATTTGTTACATTGTTGTAGCAATTTTAACAGAGAGCAAAGTATTATTTTCAAATAGTACATAACCATTAAGGCACAAATTTTGAAGAGAGCAATAATTTTGAAAGTTTTGTATAAAATTCTTTTGTTGGAATAAGATGTTAGGAATGGTTCCCTAACTTCAATAACCATCACAATTTCCAAAAACACAACCCTCAAAGGTTATCTAAAAACCAAAGGTAAACAAAACACATTTTTGTAACAAACATCTACTGCCATTAATACAATAAATAATTCAATCTGGTTGTAGATTTGTCTATTGACTGAACGAAATAACTTATCCATCATCAAAATGCTCTCAAAAGATAAGATGCTTGCCATTAGAGAAAAGTGGGAATCTCAAATAAAAGTTCCAAAAGATAAAAATAGCCCAGAAAACGACGTCAAACACTATTTGAAGCAACAAGAAGTACTGAACAAACATTCAAACAAAAAAAATTAAAAACATGTTAGACGAAATAAAAGCAACAGTTAATTTCTTTGGAAAGTGGTTACAAGACCATTATGACAGTAACTTGATCAACCAATTCAAAAGCGCGTTAGAAAATCATTTATATCAAAAGTGTTCTGGTCACTGGTATCCTAATATACCCCTAAGGGGACAAGCGTATAGGGCTATTCTAATTGATGAAATACAAACTGATCCAATGTTAATGGAAATTGCGGAGAATGTTGGTATTACTAACTTAAAGAAGTTTGAAACTTTTTTACCAAGAAATTGCGTTATCTTTTTGGATCCTTACAGAGTTGTATGCAAAAATTTAACATCTAGAGAAAATTTGTATCATATTATCTACCAAGAAAACAAACCTGAAAGTAATTTGTTGAGAATTTTAAAAGAACAAGAACAACAAACAAAATCAACGGAACAACAAGTTATTAGAGCTTAAATTTTTTTAACCTCCTTTTATTACTAGGAATTACTTATTTATGAGTGTATATTGTGTATAGCTGAATTGATTTTCATGAATTTTTTTCTAAATTGAAGAATTTACTAATGAGTTGCGAAATGTAAATTAAATAAATAAATACATTTTATTATTAATTATTACTACAATTTGTACTTTCTTTGTTTCTCTCCTCTATGATTGTTGTTGTTATTTCATTTTTCACTTCATGATTCGTTGTTGCATTAATCGTTTCCGATTTTTCATCTCTTATTTTCATTAGCACACCCCGTAGCTTATTCTGTTTTACAGCTTTCTTTTGAATTTTGTTTGATTGTGAACAAGAACTATTCTTGTTAGGTAAATTAGAAACAATTGAAACTACTGCAGCCGATCTCTTTGCTTGTCCTTTACTATAATTACATCCCGAACAACTACAACATACATTATTATTACAACCTTGTTCTTCTCCGTATACTAATTGAAAATAAGTAGATGCTGCATTTATTGCACACTTTTGTTCTTTGGTTAGAGTACTACTTGAAGGTTTAGGTAAAACAAAATTGGTTTTTGAAGTATCTTTACAAGGTAAATGGGTTATTACTATTTCATTATTACAACTCTCTTCATTATTTAATTGTTTTGGATGATTTGTAGGAAAAAAAGAAGATACATCTAGGTCTATATGCATTGTTGTTGACTTGTTATTATCTAGAGGTTTACAAGTAATATTACTATTTGAAGGAGAAGTGAATTGTTTGAAGTGAGAGTCGCAAAAACAGTGGTTTAGTGATAAAGTTATGTTTTCTTCTTTGTGTGAACAAGACAATTTACCGATAAACGTTTTCAACCTGTTCATGATTTAACGATTGGAGTTGAATTTGGAGCTAGAATGATTAATATTGATGGAAAACAAGTAAAGTTGCAAATATGGGATACAGCTGGACAAGAATCATTTCGATCTATCACCCGATCATATTATAGAGGAGCTGCAGGAGCTCTCTTAGTTTATGATATTACAAGACGAGAAACCTTTAATCATTTAACTACTTGGTTAGAAGATGCAAGGAGACATTCTAATTCTACAATGACTATTATGTTAGTTGGTAATAAGTGCGATTTAGATTCGAGACGTGCCGTTTCTTATGAAGAAGGTAAAAAGTTTGCGCAACAACATGATTTAATTTTCTTAGAAACAAGTGCAAAGAATGATGAAAATGTTGAAGAAGCCTTCAACTATACTGCTAAAATTATATATGAAAAGATAGAAAAGGGAATTATTGATGTTTCAAATGAAATGAATGGAGTAAAAGTTGGAAATGCTCCAACTCCAACAACTAATCTATTAGATAAGAATGGTACAAAAGAGGAGAAGAAGGGTTGTTGTGGATAACGCAAAATAACTTTACTTGTAAAAATAAAACTATTTCCTTCTTGTGTAACACCTTAGCCTTGCAATATTACTTTCAAGATTAGAATAGAATTTCATTAAATTCTTCCTATTCATATCTATTTCAGTAATTCCATTCATTAAAGATTGGAAACAATTAGCAATGTCTTGTTGATAATTTGGTTCAGATTGAATGGTTTGTTCAATTACTAATTTAAAACTATTTTGATCCCAAAGTATTAATCCAAATAATGTTTCACCAATATTATGAAGTAATTCTACATCAAATGTTTCATACAATAATAATTGAACACATTGTTTAAGTAAGGCAGTAACAAATGATTGATCTTGATTATTGAAAGCATCTTTATATTTAAAGTGATAACTAGTTAATGAATAAATTGCATCAAAACTACTTTGAGCTATTTCTAAATCAAAATGTTTCATTCCAAATGATAAAGAATTAATAAATTGATTAAATAATTCATTTGGTAATAAAACTACCTTTTCAGGATACATTTCAACCATAAAACCAATTAATTTAAAGTATTCTTTTCTAAGTTTCTCAAATTCTAATAATTCAATTGATATTAAAGGTAAAATTAAATGTATACCTTGAAAAACAAAATTTAAAATAATTTCATGTTCATTATTATTTGATTGACCAATTATTTTACCATCATCTTGTGAAAAATCTAAATAATCTTTAGAAATCATAAATGATAATATTTGAATAATCATTAATAAATCATTATATTGTTCTTCTTCTCTTAATTCATCAAATGTATGATTACCAATTAATTTCTTTGAATGGTCTTGTTGGAATGTTTGTATCATTAATAATGTTACTTGAAATAGAGATATACATTGTTGTTTAGAAATATATGAAACAAATGATTTAACACATGATTTAAACAATCTTATAATACTTGTAACCATTGTTTCATGTAAATGATATTGTTTCATTAATTTAACCATGTTATTTAATATTTGTTCATTTTCATAATAATCAAATATACAAATAGATACATCTTGTGATCTAGAACATCCTTTAGCAATACCTCTAAACTTTTCAATACAATAATCTATTTGTTCTATTATTTGTGGTTGTTGATAAATTGTTTGAAAATCATTTCTAGAAAGAACTGAATTAAATTGTTCTTTTAATGGATTTAATATTGCTGATAATACTTGTATTAAAATTGTTAAATCTTTTTCTTCTTGATTTCTTTTAATATAAGATGGTGTACAAATAATTAAACATTCTGTTAATTTACCTTTTAATATATTACTTGTATTTTGTAATGATTGATATGTATTAAAATCATTCTTAATTAATTCAGTAAATGTATTAGTTTCAATAATACATTTTCTAATAGATAATTTTAAAGATAATACTTTAAATAATTTAATAGTTTCATTACAAACATCATGTTCACTTGACCAATTTAATAAATTATTTGATATTTTTTGTAATAAATAATCAACTAATTTTTTACCATTTTCAGAATTACTTCCATACATTGATATAATACTATTAGAAATACTTTCAGTTTGATGTGATACTTCAGGCATTAAGAATGATTGGCCCCATCTAGAAAAGAACCACATTAATTTCTTTGCAATTCTTGGACTAAGTAATTTACTTTTAGATACTAATAACATTTCAAATTGTGAAAATTTAAATATACTATTAATAAATTCAAATAAAACATTATCTGTTGAGTTTTGGTATTTTTCAGTTAATTCTAATATTTCAATAGGGACTGTAGGTAATTCACCTTCATTGTCATCAGCTAATAAATAACCACCAATTTCAATAATCCATTCAAAATCTTCCCATAAAAAATCTAATGATTGTTGATGTTGTTGTTGAAATAATTGTTGTAATTGTTGAAATCTATTATTAAATTTAAGTAATAAAAGTTGTAAAGATGATTCTGTTAATTGTCTACCAAGTAATCCTATTGCAGTTAATTGTTCTTCAACTAAATATTCATCTGTATCTTCATTTTCATCATCTTCATCATTAATTGAATTATTTAATTGATGATTATCAGATATTCTAGAAATTACAAAACTTTTAAATATTTCAAAACATTGTTGTTTTAAAAATTCAGAACCTTTTAAATCTAAACGAATAGAATCATTATTAATCATTTGTCTATTAGAAGATAAATTAGAACAAATTAAACTCCAACATTCTAACAAAGTAGATAAACTATCAATACAAAATTGATCTTCATGATGAATAGATGTCATTTCGATCATTTTAATTGTTGATTGTGTAAAATTATTAATAATTTCAAAAAATTGATTTTGATTCATTTGATAAATTTCAATAAAAGAAGTAAAATTAAAATTATTAAATAATCTAAATATACATTGACTACAATCATATATCTCTTGTCCAACAACAACAGCATATTCTCTAGAATTTAAAGTTGAAATTGAATTACTCATTAATGAAAATACACTTGAAAGTAATCCAACTAAAAAATTCAATTTTCCAGTTTTATCACCTTCAAAACAATTATTTGAAATATTACACCATTGAGTTAAACATTGTCTAATTAAATGTGTAATTCTAATAAATAATTCTGCATCTAATGCATTAGAACTAGATGAAATTATAACTAATCCTTGTCTAAATTTTAAATGTAATTCAATAAATAATTGTAATATTTTTGTATTTGTAAATCTATTTCTCCATTCTGTACTTGTTGGATTTATTTTCTCACCAATTATATTAGATTCATTATTACCTAATCTATTTTTATATATTTTAGTTGAAATTAATGATTTTAAACTACTCATTTCATTAAATGGTGAGAAATCCCATGATAATACTTTATGTATTAATTGTAATGCATTTACTGACATTTTTAATAATTCTACATTTTCAAATAAATTTTGTAAATTTAAAGTACTTTGTAAAATATTTACTGATAATTCAAAACAATGCGATAAAAAATCTTTTTGAAATGAAATTCTAGATTTTTCATGAAATTCCCAATTCATTCCAATTTCTGATGTTGAACCACCGACTGAAAATTCTGTTACTAAATTTAGTAATATTTGTAATGCTAAATTTTGTGCATTTTGTAAATTTCCTTGTGAAAGTAATTGTTGAACATGTTGAAATGTCATTTCTTTAAATTTAGCTCCACCGTGTTCTTCATCAATCCATGAACGTTTTTGAATTGTTGCATAACTTTGAAGTAATTGATTGACAATTAATTGAGGTACTGATTTAGGTTGAATAGATTCAGGTGTTATATTAATACTTGTTCCTAAAACTAATGATGAAACACATTCAAATATATATTGAGAGAGTGAAAGTTTTGTAGATAAATCTAATATAGTCCATTCTTTAATAATTGCTTTCTTTAAAATATTAGATGCATAAAATTTGGCATACTCTGAAAATTTTCCTTCTAATTTTTTTATTATCGGAAATTGTTAGAAGATACTTACCTAACATATATCTACAAAAATCATATGGTTTTGGTTGATTTTGATAATGTTGAATTATTTGTTCTGCTTCCTTTCTTTTATCATTATTTATAGCCTTTAAATGTCAACATTTTAAAAAGAAGAGAATAAAACCTTACATTTAAATCAAAACAAGCTTGTTCAAATTGTTGTGCCATAAGCTCAATGGAAGACATTTTTTGTGGTTCGGAAATAAAAGAATGAAAAAAATATTTTGAATGAAAAGGAATTCTTATTTATTGAATAAATTTTGGAGTGTGAAAACTTGAGCTTTGTTGTCCCAAGAACCTACTGCAATTCTGGTGTTGTCACTCGAAATATCGCAACTTATTATTGAATTACTAAATTTATGTGATGTTTCTTTTTGTCCGGTAAATCTAAAGATATTTGTTGTTTTATCCTTTCCACCAGAAATAAAGTATTGACCACTCTTTGAATATTTTGTGGTTAGTACCGCATCAGCATGTTGAAATATCGTTTGTTGTGTTTGTGATTTGGTATTAATGAAATCTAATGACCCATTTTCTAGCCCAACAATAACTTGTTCAAAGTTTGGTGAAGAAGATAAGGTAAATACTTTTGAATCAAATTTGTATTCATTCAAAACTTTTCCAGATGAAATATCCCAAACTTTTGTTGTTTTATCTAAACTTCCAGTTATTAACCTTTCGCCTCGTAAATCAATACAAGTTGCAGGTAGCGAGTGACCTTCAAATCGTTTCACTAAATCATTAGTTCTTAAATCCCAAACACCAATACCACCATCTCCAAGACAAGAGTATACAAGTTTATCATCCTTGCTTAATGTTAAGGCTAATTGAGTTTCAACTCCATTAACCTCCAAAACAGCCTTGGTACTTTCACTAATCAAATCATAAACTATTAATTGCTTAGACTCTCCACATAAAAATAAACTAGAATCGTCACTTGAAAGTCTGCAAGTTCTTACAAAGGCTTCTGGAATGAATTCAATTACCTTAGCCTCTCTTTGGGTTGAATCAGAACAATTAAATACTTTTACACATCCCTTTCCTCCAACAAAAAGGTGAGAACTATCCTTGTTATTAAAACATAATGATGAGGCAGAGTGCTCTAACTGAAACGTATTAAGGGGTGTTAACTTTGGAATATTTGTTTGAGAAGATGAGCCTATAGGTTTAATTGGGAAAGTTGGAGGAGGCTGGATAGAAGATGAGCCCTTGGACATAGAGGATTTAATTGTTCCTGCTATTGAAATAGGAACAGGTGAAGTAGAGTTATTAATGTTAGGTTGCGAAGGAGAAACTAAGGTCGGAGTAGCATTACCAGACACTTCTTGAACAACCAGAGGTCTCAATGGATTGGATTGTTGTTGATTATTTGATTTAATTCTTCTTTCTATATCTATTGCTGTAACTATATTCATATCCTCAATTTCTTGTTGTAAGCTATGACGTTTCTAAAAAGTGAAAAGTGAGCGGTAATTAAAAGAATACTTACTTCTTCAGGAACACATGTAGAGATTACTCTTTGAAGTATACTATTAAGTCTTGTATTGATTTCAGATAGCTTATGGTTTTGAATATTAAGATAATAAGAGGCTTCATAGAACTGAAAAAAATATTAAGGAAATTTATCTTTCAATCATCAAAAAACCTACCTTTTTTGATTGTTGTAGTAATTCTTGCTTTTCTTGCTTTAGTCTTTCATTCTCAATTTTCAACATACTGCATTGACTGTTAATATAGTCAAACTCAAATTTCATCCTATCGCAATATTCAGATGCCGAGAATTGCTGTTCAAAAGATTAACATAAAATTATTAAGGTCCTCAACCTACCTGTAGAGACATTTTTTGTAGAATTTTAAATTTTTTTTGATACCAGACATTGGCGTATTTTACTGAACCAACAACTTCTTTGGAGAAAGCAATAAAAAGAAGACAAACACCTAAAGCAAAACATGAAAGAAATTAAGATCCCTCTAAACCATTAAATTTATTAAGGTTGTGCCAGTTGGCATAAGAACAATTTTTCAATTTGAAAAAAATGCAAGAGCTATGGCAATGTCAACACAATGAAGAAATGGAGTTGAAGAGAATAGATTTAGAGGAAAATGAAAAAATTAAATTTATAAAATATGGAATTTATCATGTGATTATTATTACCTATAACAATGAAATATTTTGTTTTGGAGGAAATGAAGAAGGACAACTGGGTACTTCAAATCATAGATATCACAGAAAATTTACTAAAATTACAAATAATTTTGGAAAAATTACACATTTAGAATGTGGACCATTCTTCTCAATCATTGTTAATAATAATAATGAGCTATTTGGAACTGGAAGAAATAACAATTGTGCATTTGGATTACAAACTTTAAATAGAACAAATACTTTTACAAAGATTAATACTAAATTCTTAGATGAAATAGTTTTGATGAGATGTGGACTAGATTTTACATTGATTGTCACTAAAAATCATGATATTTATGGAACTGGAAATAATCGTGTTGGACAACTTGGGTGTTTTGATTGTAGATCATTCCCAGGCTTTTCCTTATTAGAAAACATTAATGTAAATATAAAAGATTTACAGTGTGGGAGGAAGCATTCTGTAATACTGGACAAGTTTGGTAATATTTATGGAACTGGGACAAATAAACACGGAGAATTAGGTTTAGGGAGTAATATAAACAATATTACAAAATTTACAATGATTAATTTAACTTTCAAAGTAAAGTCAATTGCAACATTCCACCAAGGAACCTTTTTAATTAATGAATATGGAGAGTTGTTTGGAACAGGTGGTAATTCAACCGGAAATTTAGGGGTAGGAGACACAATAGATAGATTTTCATTCACTAAAATCATCTTAAATGGTGGCGCAGATGTGAGAGGCATATTTAATTCTTTTGCTTACAATAACTGCATGTTAATCACCACAGAAAACAAAATTTATGGGTGTGGTATGAACTGCCTGGGACATCTGGGTATTCCTTTGGAATTTTGCAAACTTAACAACGAAGATACAGATGACAGTTTTCATTATGTTGACACTTTCAAGAAAATTACAGCACCTGAAATAGACACAAGAAAATATGTAACTTTGGTTCATTTACAACACACACGACTCTTTGCAATTAGTAATTGTAAAGATATTAACCAAAGTTACCTGGAAGAAGAAAATAAATTAGGAAAAGAATTAATCAAAAAATTAACTTTGTTAAATGATATTGCAATTGACTTTTGTACAAAAAAACGAAAGTGGGATGATTATTTAAATTAAAGCGTCATCGTCGTCATAATAAGCTGCCACATCATTTTCTTCATTTATAACATTTTCCTCTTCTTCTTCACTTTTCATTGAGATAACACCCATAATTCCACTAACACCTTTCTTTTTCTTATTTTCATCTTCATTATCATCTTCATCCGTGCTATTTCTTAATTTAATAACTTGTAAACCAATATCTTCTTCATTAACCTTTCTCTTTTCCAATCGTATCCTTTCCAATACAGGTCCTAGAAAATCTAAAGAACATGCACTCTTAATAAATGGATGTTCTAATAGTTCAGCAACTGATGCTCTTTGTGTTGGATCTTTTTGTAAACATTTACTTAAAAAATCTTTAAATGTGTCACTCCAATCAGAAGGATTTTTAAAAGTAGGTGGGTCTTGTGAACGAATTAAAAACAGTGCCTTAATAGGTGGATGTTCAATTAAAGGTACTTCACCATTAGCTAATTCTAAACATAATATACCAAAACTCCAAACATCTGTCTTTTCATCATAAGGATTAGCCATAACAATCTCAGGTGACACTAATAAAATGTTAATTACTTCTTTAATAATAATACTTACTCCAAAAAGGTGTACCAACAACACTTCTTCTTTTCTTATTATTCTCTGCACAAAAACCCTAATAAAATTAATATTAAATAAATTTTAAAACTTACAAAATCTGCCAATTTAATTTTACCATCTCTTGTAATTAAAATATTATCTGATTTAATATCTCTATGAATAACACCATATTTAGTATGAAGTAAATATAAAGCTTTAAGTATTGGAGTTAAAATTGCAGCAATTTCACTTTCCATAAATTTTACATGTAATAAATCAGTTAATTTACCACCAGAAACATATTCCATTACAACCCATAATTCATCATTACTTTTCTTTTGATGATCAACCATAATATTTAAATTATTTAAATTATTATTCTTTAATAATTGATAAGATGACATATCTTGTTCTTCTTTTAATTTATTTTGTTTTCTTTTCTTAGCTTTATCAGATATATATCTATTTATATGATCATGTAATTCACAATTAACAGTACTAAATGTCTCAAAATATTGTACCATTAATGTTTTATCTATTTTAGAATCATATTCAAATATATTCTCATAATTTCTACAAGCATGATAAATCATAAAGATTTCATTTTCAACCATATCAAAATTAGTATTCTTATTAGATGTAAATGGCATTACTTTAATTGCTACTTTTTTACCACTTGGTACATGAATAGCCTTATAAACATCAGCTGTACTTCCTGTACCTATTTTCTTCATCTTGGTAAATAATCGGAATGGATTTTCACTACTTATTAAATCAATTAATAATTTATCTTTTTTAAATTTAATATTTGCTATTGTTTCATTACTTGTTTTTGCATCTGATTCAATAAAGTATCCAGTCTCTGATTTCTTCATTAAAGTAAATCCAAACTTTTGTTCTTCTTCATTTTTATTCTTATTCTTAAAAAATTTAGAGAAAAGACTTGGTGCGTTGGGACTAGAAGGATCTGATTTTGTCTCCGATTGTGGAGTATTACTACCATTGTTATTAAAAGAATGATGCATATTGTTGTTGAGGGATGATGAAGAAGATACTGGACTTAAAGGAGCTCTCCCTTTACGATATAAATTTAGAATTGTAGAACGACGTGTTTTTTGATCCAAGTTTTGAATGTCAAGTACTTGTTGAATGTTGGAAAAAGAATGAAATTGTTGGTCAATAAGACTGTTATCTAGTTCATTTGAAGAGTTACTTGTATTTGTTACATGAAATGATTGATTTATCTTTTGTTTTGAAATATCACTGTCTAATAAACCTTGTTCTGTTTTATCACCACCATTGTCATTCAAATCATTGACTGTGTAATTTAATCCTTGAATTTTATTAGCCCATTCTTTAGGAATTCCAGACAAACCAAACTCTGTATCAAAATCAACATGTACTTCTAGTTTCACATCAAAGGGAGAGCTGATTTCGATATTTTCCGGGTTTGTTTGCTGGATGGCCTTCTTGTTTTTGCGTTTGAAAATGCTTTTCATTTTTTATTACTTGACAGTGATGGACAGCCATTAAACCAAATTACGTAATTTTCGTGGTTTTTGTGCAATAAGGAAGTAAACAGAAACTTTTTATTCCTTGTTACTTGGAATCGATGATGAGCCATCCACTATTTGTCTAAGATTTTACTTCTCCAATGTAATATTTCTAATAAAATAAGTATTAATAAAAGATATAAATAATAAAGCCAATAAAACCCACCTATTTGATATTTTCTGCTTATATTATCTGTATTTGTAAAGTCTTTAGTATTTGGTATTGGTCTTTCTTTTGTTGCTGAAATTCTTCTTGTAAATTTATTTATTCCATCTCTTTCATAATTTCTTTTTTCTTTTAAAAAATCCAATGTAAGCTTTGGTGTTTCTAATTCTCTTTCTTTTTTGCTAAGGGATAGTACAGGATGTTTTTTAGAATGTTCAAGAATGCTCCTAATATCAAATTTAATTGATTGCTTATCGTCCACTGCAATGTTGGGTAAAATCAAATCAGTTTTCATTGATTTGTTGAGGTTTAGCTTGAGGGGTAATTTGTTATCTTCAGATAATGAAATATTATTGATTACCAAGCTATTATTCACATTAACGATATTATTTTGTAATATGTAGAACGGAATGTCCTTTTCATTGTTACTTTTGCTTTTAGGTGCAATTATCTCGTTTTCTTCACTTGCAATTGGATTAGTGTCATGTACAACATTCAAAATAGCTGGAGAATTATTTTCATATTGCGGCTGAATATTAAAATAGTTATTATAAACATTAGTTATATTATAAATAATATTTGGGGGAGGAGGAATGTTAATAAGAGGAGCATTATTGATTTGGGATGAGTCAACATTATCCAATTGAAGTGAGGGAAAAGAGGTCACACCACTATTAAATGGTGGATATGGTGAAACATTCAATAATTTAGTTGGGGGAGGAGGTATATTAAGGAGAGAGTTTTCTATTGTTGGAGGTGTTGGAGTAGTATAATTGAAAATATTTGTAACATTTCCAATGTCATTAGGTTTAGAAGGAATTAAATGATTTGTAATATCAGGGTTAATAGTATCACCAATTAATTTAATAGGAATACCTAAAGTAGCAAAAGTAGGGGAAGGAATATTAACTATTTGGTTGACATTGGGAGGTATAGGAATGTTTGGACTCTCAGTTTCAATAGGTGGAAGTTTGACATTCTCATTGTTAAATTGTACAACTGATGGTTGATTATCACTTTCAAAATAGTTTGTAAAGGTGTTGTAAATTGTATTGAATATAGGAGGATTATCTTCTTTGTTATTGAAAATAGTTATATTTTCTATATTAACTGGTGCTGATTGAAGAGGGGTATTGATTGTTACAGGAACAGATGGTGCTTCATTATTATTTGATATTGTAGGTGATATTCTAATATCTAATTCATTGTTTGGTTTTTTAATTTGGGAAGGATTAAAGAAAGAAGAAGGGGAAATATCTACTATTTTCTCTGGAGGGGAAGGTATATTAATTGGGGGTGAGTCCAAATTAATTGGTGATGGAACAATATTAGTATTATTCGTCACATTTAATCCATTAGTAGAAGGTATATTCACTGAAGTATTATTGATATTATAAATATTATTTGGCGGAGGAGGAATATTCACATTGATTTCAGGAAGTTCTATTTGTGATGGTTTTGTAATCATTCCATTAAATGTTGGGTAAGGAGAAATATTAAGTATAGATGTAGGAGGGGGTGGTAATAAGGGCATAGATGGTTGAATAACAACCATATTATTTGTTGGTGGAGGAGGTATTGGAATATTAATCTCGGTTGAATAACCAAGTTTTGGAGGGGGAGGTATAATAAGACTATTAGAAGGAGAAATATTACCAATACTTGTCCTAGAAATGGTATTATCTTCTTGGAATGGTTTCTTTTCAACATTGATGCAGTAGTGATCTTCGGTAGGAATTATTAATTCTAATTCCTTTTTAGTGTCAGTACCTGGTTGACTACAATTGTTTACATTAATATTGGTGGTAGCATTATTTGTAGCAGAAGGTGGAGGTGTAAATATTGAAGGAGGAGTAAGTTTGAAAACATTCTGAGGAAAACTATGAACTTTTTCGATACTCTCAATTGGAGATGAAACGACTAATACAGGATAAGGTGGAGGTATTTGTATTATTTCTTTTTCACTTGGCGGTTTTGGAACTGTTAGATTAATATTTGTTGGGGATAAGTTTGTTTCATTGATTGAAATGTTTTTGCTAAAATTATTATTTTGTATTTGTGAAGGTAATTGAAGA
>CADWAF010002546.1:0-11083 GCA_902984215.1 Willaertia magna | reverse complement strand
TTGGATCTTTATTTGGATTAGGAAATAACGAGAATGGAGAAATTGGGTTAGGTAATGAAATTACTAGTACAGAAGAATTTACACCAATTCCAAATTTAGAAAATAAAATTAAATTTATAGAATGTGGGTATAAATGTACTTTTATTATTGATGAATTAAACCAATTATATTTTACTGGAAATACAAATATATTTACTGGAAATGTGGAACAACAATTTACTTTTACAAAAATTCAAAAATTTAATGAAAATATAAAATTAATGAGAGTAAATTTTAATACTTTATTTATTGTAACGGAAAATAATTTACTTTATGTTCTTGGTAAAAATAATAATGGTCAATTAGGATTAGGTCATAAAAATCCAATTTATAATTCTTTTATAAAAAATGATGCATTACAACATGTTAAAATTAAGGATTTAAAATGTTCTGAACATCACACAATAATTTTAGATGAAAATGGAATTGTTTATTCTTGTGGAGATTCTGGTGGAAATCATAACGAAAAGGATAATTGTTATTTTAAACCAATAGATTTTTTACAATCAAAAATTAAATCAATTTCTGTTACAACTTTATACTCATGTTTATTTTCTTATAATAATGAAATATTTATTGTTAGACATTTAAAAAGCTCTTACGATTACACAGTAACCACTTTACCTGTTGAAATGAACCTTTTATCTTTATTTTCAGATAATATTAATTCTGACTGTTATTCATCTTTTATTACAACAGAAAATAAAATTTATGTACATAAATTTAATGGTGAGTTGACTTTAGATAACAATTTTAAATTTGGGGATTATGTTAAGTTAAAGGATAGTTTGGGTGACACTTTACCGTTTTTAAAAATTGTTGCGATGGATTACGGTGCAATATTATTGCTTAATTCTGATTATTTAATTAATGAAGATGTTGATTGTAAAGATTGCATCTACAAGAATTTATTTTTTTTAAGACTAAAAAATCAATTAATGGATTACAAAAATTTATTTATTGATATACAATTTATTTAGTAAATGTACAAAATTCTTTACAACTAAGTTGACAAGCTTTAAGAAAAAAAAACTATTTCTTTCTAACAACATGTCTAAATGTCACATTCAATCTCGTTGACAATACTTTCTTTCTTACTGGAACACAATGTTGATAATATTTCTGTGTTGCAGCATTCATAATTACCATTGATCCATTTTCCAAACATTTTGTAATGATTTCTGTATTTTTCTTTCTCTTTTTCTTAGTTTCCTTTTCTTCCTTTTTATCTTCTTCTTTCTCTTCTTCTTCTGTTTTTTCTTTTTTTTTATTTAACTCCTTCTTTTCCTTAATATTAGGAATTGGTCTAAATTGAAAATCTCTTGCAGCACCTAAAGAAATTGACACAATTGAAGATCCTTCCTTAATATCTTCTTCTACATCTGAATGCCATGCAATTGCATGATCACCATCATCATATCTATTAATTAAAGCAAATGTAAATATTTCACCTGTATATTTTTCTATTTTCTCTTTTAAATCTAATAATTCTTTTGGCCAAATATCTTGTAATGGTTTTCTATGTTGTTTTGAATAATTATCTTTATCATATAATGGTTTAAAATCACGTTCACCAAATGCTGACATTTGTCTTTTTGAAATAATTTCCTTTCCAAACATTTTTAATTTTCCTCATTCACAAATCTTCATTAACGTTTCAAAAAGTTGTTTTGATTCTTCTTTTGTCATGAAATTTTCAATGTATTTCACTTGTGAGCCATTCGTTTCATTGTTAATTAAAAATATTTCCGTGTACAAAGATGAATTGTTGATTTTTGTAAGTTTTTCTTTTGTTTTAATCATCTTCTTTATATTATTGTCATTGTTATTATTGTTGTCTTCTTTGTTGTTATTATTCTTGTTGTTTCCTTCTTTCTTATTGTCAATATCACTTTCATCATCACTACTACTGGACTCACCACAGACTTCTTTCTTTCTCTTTTTTAAAGAGAGAAGAAAATCGGAAACTAAGTTTGGTTTTCTTTTCATTTTGTTGTTTTTTAATTTATTATTTGATCCAACGTTGTTTTCTAATTTAAAAACGTTCTAACCAGCCAACCTTTGGTTCTTTTGGCTAAAGGAAGTGTTGTGAAATAAATTTGTTAATTCAATAAATTTCAGTTTCCTTCCAACTTTTCATTGATGTTTTCATTCAATTTACAAATAAACTTTAAAATAACAACACAAAAGACAATTCTTGATAAAATCCATAAATTTTAATGTGTAAATTTAAGTTATTCCACAATATAAATGTTATAACGTTTCAGCATATGATAAAACAAAAGTTTGCAATGGAAAAGGAAGTTGCATTTTAGATGATATTTGTAAATGTGACACAAATTATTATGGTAACAGATGTGATGTATTTAAATGTTTTAATATTTGGAATACTGACACTAATGTTTGTAGTAGTGCTGGAACGTGTGTTGCAAATGATATTTGTAAATGTAAAGAAGGATTTAAAGGAAGAAATTGTGAGATTGTTCTTGACTATACAAAAGTTATTTCAAAACAACAATTGGTATTTAATGAAATGAGTACTAATAATCCAAACAGTTTTATTTCAACAGTTGATTTGCAACTAGTGTCAACCAACGAAGAATATAATCAATTTATGTCAAATTTAAATAGTTATGATTTTCCGAGTTTATCGTTACAATATAATTTATTTTTTTCTGGAAAGATTGGTGGAATGGAGTCTTCAGTACAAATAGCCACTTTACAAAAATTAAATTATGTAGTATTTAATAATGGTAGTTATTTTGTGTCAGAAGGTAATCTACCATTTTCATATCCCTTAATTACTTCCCGTAATTATCCTGAACAACAAGAAATTTATAAGGAAGGGGCTGTTGTAACTTCTTTCAGCAAAGTGACAACATCTGGATTTATTTACTCAATTGGAACGTTGGTAAGTGAAAAACCAATGGAATCCAACACATTGAACCATTGTGGAAGAAGTATTACTATATCTTCAACTGCACAAACTGATCCAGTTGTGATCACTGTTATTTCAAAGTTAAATAGTACAAATGGGGAATGTGTTTGGGCTAAATTTATTTTTGATAATGAAATAACTTGGTCAACTCCAACCAAGATAATTGTAAAAGAAGATATTTTCAACAACAAAGATATTGTAATAGCCACAATTGATAAAAGAAAATCCCTAGGCTTAGAAGTTTATAATAGTAGATTAATTGCATTAGATGTTCCTTATAACAATCAAGGGGAAACAACTCGGTTTGATAAAGAATTTACATCTGGTACTGTGCGTGATTGTCGTTTACGAGATGTTGCATTTGCAAGTAGCCCAAGTGGAGAACCATTTGTTATTGTTATAGGTTATTTTAATGGTCCTACTTTAACATTAAAAGAAACACCACAAACTTTTATACTAAACCACTATTATTTAGGGGATGGCAATAATTACCAAATGTTTATGCTTAATGTTTCTTTGTCGGGCAATTTCACTATTCCACAATATAAATGTTATAATGTTGTAGCAAACGACACGACTAACGTTTGCAATGGAAAAGGAAGTTGCATTTTAGATGATATTTGTAAATGTGACACAAATTATTATGGTAACAGATGTGATGTATTTAAATGTTTTAATATTTGGAATACTGACACAAATGTTTGTAGTGGTGCTGGAACGTGTATTGCAAATGATATTTGTAAATGTAAAGAAGGATTTAAAGGAAGAAATTGTGAGATTGTTCTTGACTATACAAAAGTTATTTCAAAACAACAATTGGTGTTTAATGAAATGAGTACTAATAATTCTAACAGTTTTATTTCAAAAGTTGATTTACAATTAGTGTCGACCAAAGAAGAATATAATCAATTTATGTCAAATTTAAATAGTTATGATTTTCCAAATTTATCGTTACAATATAATTTAATTATTTCTGGAAAAATTGGTGAAGTGGATCAACCTGCTCAACTGAGCGCTTTACAAGGTTTTAAATATGTAGTTTTTAATAATGGTAGTTATTATGTAGAAAGTAAACCATTTTTAGATTACACAGTTCTTTCTATTTATAAACCAGATTGGTATGAACTACCTGTATATAAGGATGGAGTTGTCATAACTTCCTTTAGTCAAGTGACAACATTTGGCTTTATTTACTCAATTGGAACATTAGTGCATGAAAAACCAAAGGAATCAGACACATCGTTGAACTATTGTGGAAGAAGTATTACTATAACTTCAGCTGCACAAACAGATCCAGTAGTGGTCACTGCTCTTTCAAAGTTAAATGGTACAACTGGGGAATGTGTTTGGGCCAAACTTATTTATGAAAGTGAAGAACAAAAAACTCCAATCCCAACCAAGATTATTGTAAAAGAAGATTTCTCTAACAACAAAGATATTGTAATAGTCACAATTGATAAAAGTAAATATGTATCCGCTGATTATGAAAACTGTAATTGTAGATTAATAGCGATAGATGTTCCTTACAATAATCAAGGAGAAACAACACGATTTGATAAAGAATTTGTAGCTAGTACAAACGCTTGCCGTTTAAGAGATATTTCTTTTACCAGTAGCCCAAGTGGAGAACCATTTGTTATTGCTATTGGTTATTTTAGAGGTGCTGTTTTAACATTAAAAGAAACACAAGCTGTCATACTAAACCATTATTATGCAGGAGATGGTGATAAATCTCAAATGTTTATGCTTAATGTTTCTTTGTCGGGCAATTTCACAGCTGAAAAGTTTGATTTATTTGGTGACCCTTTTTCTTTAATTGTAAACGACAACGAAATTTATTTTGCTGGTTATACAACTGAAAGATTTGATGGACAAGGAGTATTACCTAACAATTATATACAAAAAGAAGGAATTATTAGAAAATTGTCACAAAATCTACAAACTATTTGGGAAATTCGTTTTTTCAATTTTGGGGATTACACAAACGAAATTAGTGTTAAAAATATGTATTTAGACAGTAGAGGAGAATCATTAATTAAATAATCAGTATAAATTATAACCATAGAACCATGATCATTTCCAATAACATACAAATAAGGTAAATTTAAACTATTTAATAAAACACTATCATCTAACTTATAAAAATCTCCAATTTTATTATTATCATCCAATAATAAGCCTTTATTTTTATGTATATAAATTTTATTTTCTTTTGTAACTAAAGCTGAATGATTAACACCACTAGAATTATTAGTATAAATCGATTTAAATTCAATTATTTGGGGTACGTTAATAACCGAATACTCTAAAAATGGTTTGTTATGCTCAATAATAATTAATTCATTATTATGAGAATATAAAATTGAATGTTTACCTGTCACTGAAATGAATTTAATTTTTGATTGAAAAAAATCTAATGGTTTAAAATAAAAGTTATTATTGTTATTAATAGTATTACTGTTTAAATAATGTCCACAAGAATATACAATACCATTATCATCTAAAATTATTGCGTGACAATCAGCACATTTTAAATCTTTAATTTTGACATGTTGTAATGAAGTATTCTTTTCGAAAGAATTAAAAACAGCATTATTGTGTCCTAATCCTAATTGACCACCATCATTTCTACCTCGAACGTAAAGTAAATTATTTTCTGTTACAATAAATATAACGTCATAAGCTATTCTAATAAATTTTATATTTTCTTTAATGTTATCTGTTACAATTTTTGTAAATGTAAATCTCTTTTCTTTTTTATCAAATAATGTATGCGTTGATCCAGTAAAATATAATTGATTTAATTCATCAACAATAAAATTACATTCATATCCACATTCTATTACTTTTATTTTATTTTCTAAATTTGGAATTTGTGTAAATTTATAAATAAATCGTTCATCCAATCCTAGCTCTCCATTGTTATTATTTCCGTACCCGAAAAGTAAACCATTATTTGTTAGTAATAATATAAAATTTTTACCCGTTTTGATGGATTTTATTGTTAAATTTTTAATCAATGGAATTATTTCAATTTTCTCTTCTTTTTTAATGGATAAAAGTGAATGCTGTGACATTTTTTTTTGTTAAATTAATGGTAAGGTTAAATTTATGAACATGATGTTTATGTAAGCAAAATTTGTACAATATTTATAAAAATTTAATATCTTTAAATCCTTTACATTTGTACAATTTCATTTTAAAATTGTCAATAGATAATGAATTTTTAACACAAAATACAAGTTTAAGCTCTCCTGTTAATCTTGTGTTTACAATCGGTAAATTAGTATTAATAGAAACAGCTTTGTATTTGCCTTCGTTAAATTCTAAAGCTGTAAATCTATAATCAAAATAAATTCCAAAATATTTGAAAGGACTAAAAGTTCCTGAAAATAATTTATAATTTTGTTCTTCAATATTAAAACCACAAAGATCTAATTCTTTTATTGCACCCTTGTCAACAGCATAAATAATTCCACTTTCAGAAATGGCATTTGCAAAATCCCAAGAACTACTAATATCTTTGAAAATAATACTTGTTTGGATGTATTGAAATGAACAAAAACTATTACTAAGTGATTTAAAAGTGGAAAATAATTTACCACATTCTAAATTTGTAATTAATAATAATAATTCAAATATAAAGTACTTACTTGTTAAAATAATTGTAGTAGTAGCAGTTAAAGCGATTTGTTTTACAATATACTGTTTATCTTCATTCCAATTTACTTTTTTAAATTCTTTAAAAGAATTATCACAACCTTTACCAAGTTGACTAGCATGATTATTTCCAATTGTATAAAGAGTAGTTTTATCAACACAGACAACTAAATGTCTTCCACCAATCACAAAATGAGTTACAACACTATTACCATTTAAAATTAATTCACCATTATCTAACTGTTTAAATTCATAACTAACTTTACTCTTAGAAGCAAAATCAGATTTCCCACAATACCAATAACGATTCAATTCATCTCTAACAATAGAAAATACTTCACTTGAATCTAAATGAGTAATTTTACATGATAATTGATCACAAATAGTGAAATCATTCATTCTAAATGGTAATAATACACCAAAATGTAAATCTTGTGGTTTAACACCATAATCATTAGAAGTGCTATATTGATAAGATCCATATTTAAGATCCCCAAATAAATAACATTTTGAATAATTTGTTATTAAAATTACATGTTGTAATCCACAAGAAACAAATTGAATTGTTTCATTATCTTGTAATGGAAGTGGAATGTTTTCTCTAGTAAATTTTAAAAATTTAGGAAACGTTGATTCTCTGTCATATAAACGATTTAAATCTTTTCCAATCATTAAACCACCTTTTGTTGACTTTCCAGATAAATAAATTTCAAAATTATTATCAATTTTATTTCTAAAATTTATATTTTTCGGAATTAATAATTGGTCTTGTTCTTGCAAGTTATTTTCCATTTTTTTGTTGGTGAATGTTGACATTTAAAATATTGATTAAAGCTTTGAAATTTTTAAATTATGAAAAAATTATTTCAAATTCTAAATTGTGTAAATTTTCATTAAAATGAATAAATGCCTTATTGATTTTTTAAAAATTTAGAAATAAAGTTGTTTTCAAACTGTAAATTTTCAATTTTAAAAATTTTAAAAAAGCAAAAATCTCAAAAAATGAGATGTCATTAAATTTTCATTTTTTCTTTAATAAACCGCGCTTTTTTTACCATAAAGTTTATAACATAAATTTAAATAATTATTTTAAAATTCAAATTTAAAAATATATGACTAGCAAATTTAAGTTTAATTTAAAAGAAAGAAAATTTTTAAATAAAATATATTTATATAAAAAATCTATAAAAGTTTTTACTATATAATTATATAATATTAATTTAGATATGTCTTTTATATTAATTATTTTATATATATACTTTTTTTTAAACTATGTAATTTAATTTTTATTTTTTAATATGCAATTAATTTGTTGTTATTTAAAGATATTATTGAAATAAAAATTTAAATTATATATATAAAAATAATATTAATAATTTTTATCTAATAATAAAATAAATATTAAAATTATACTATTTAATAAATTCAAATATTAAATAAAATTTTGTTATCTTTAATTTAATTAATATTTTTAAAAATATTTTTAATTTAAACTAAAATTAACAAAATATTAATAATAATATTTTTTATAAAAAAATAAAAAAATAAATAAAATTCAATAAATTTAATTATAAAGATTTTGTTAATAAAAGATTTTTAGTTATTTTTTTATATAAAAATTAGACTGTAATAATAATGGAAATTATTATAATATAATTTGTAATAAAATAAAGAAGTAAAAAAAATTAAAAAAAATTAATAATTTATTAAACTATCCACACAAAAAAATATAATCTAAAAAAAAGAAAATACAATAAAAATAAAATTAAATGTTTTAATATAATAATAAACTTATAATTTTTGATACACTAATAAAATATAATTAGTAGTTAAAATTAAAGATTTAATTTTAGTTAAAAATATAAATATAATTAAAAATACAAATATAATTATTAACTTGAATATAAGTTTTTTAGTAATAAGTATAATGGTATTAATGGTTTAGTTGGTGGTAGTAGTGATTTGATTAATGGTGATTTGTTTGATGGTTTGAATGATAGTTTATTTAATAGTTTGAACGATGATTTAAATAATGGTTTAATTAATAGAAGTAAATGGTTTTAATAGTAATATTGTAATTATTCAATTTTAATATTTTCAAATTTTTTTGATTTTTTTGCTTAATTTTTGTAAAAAAAATGCCGCAACATTTTTTACAATTTAGAACGTAAATTTACAATAAAATTATTTCGCACTAATCTTTTAATCAAGTGTAATGTGCTTCAAGGATTGGAGATGAATTTTTACAAAAGTGGCATATTAATTTTATTGAGTTTTACATTACAAATCCAATATCAATAAACGAATTTTTGTCATCTAATAATTGAGTGTAAAGTTTAATAAAAAATAAATTTAAATTCTTATTATCACCAACAACACTTTCATCAATAAAATAGTCAGTATAAATCACAAACATATTATCGAAATCCATACCAACAATCTTTAAATAAGGTAAAGTGTTATTTAATAAGCCACTACAAGTTAACATGGCATAATCTCCTATTTTAGAGTTACTACCAAAAGATAAATTAACTTCATGTGTATAAATCTTATTTTCTTTTGTAATAAAAGCAAAAAAAAATGCAGAACTAAAACTATCACCAAATAAAGAACTTAATTCCATTCCACTTGGCAACTTTAAAACTGTATAATCAATAAGCGTTTTATAATGGTCAATAATAATTAATTCGTTATTATGGGAATATAAAATTGAATATTTATATGTAGACGAAATGAATCTAATTTTCGAGCTAACAAACTCTAGTGGTTTATAATAAAAGTTTTCGTCATTATCGTCATTATTTTCGTTAGCTTTATATTGACCACAAAAATACACAATTCCTTTATCATCTAAAATTATTGCGTGATAATCACCACATTTTAAATCTTTAATTTTGACATGTTGTAATGAATTATTCTTTACAAAAGAATTAAAAACTGAATTTTTGTGCCCTAATCCTAATTGACCACCATCATTACAGCCACTAACATAAAGTAAATTATTTTCCGTTACAATAAATAAAGTATTAAAATTTACTCTCATTAATTTTATATTTTCATTAAATTTTTGAATTGTTGTAAAAGTAAATTGTTGTTCCACATTTCCTGTAAATATATTTGTATTTCCAGTAAAATATAATTGATTAAATTCGTCAACAATAAAAGTACATTCATATCCACATTCCATTAATTTTATTTTATTTTCTAAATTTGGAATTTGTGTAAATTCTTCTGTACTAGTAATTTCTTTACCTAATCCAAGTTCACCACTTTCATTATTTCCGTAACCAAATAACAAACCGTTATCGGTTAACAACATGATGGAATTAATACCAATTGATTTTATAGATTTAATTTTTAGTGGAATCATTTTGTTTTCAAATGTTGTGTAGTGATTTTCGCAAAATAATGTCAGTGAATGTTGTGGCATTTTTTGTTTTTAACTTTTACAATAAGTTATACATTTTCTTTTATTTTAAATTACAAACTCAAAATCAATAAATGAATTTTTGCTATCCAATAATTGATTGTAAAGTTTACCAAAAAATAAATTTAAATTCTTATTATCATCAACAACATCTTCGTTAATCAAATAATCAGTATAAATAACATACATATTACTGTAATCCATTCCAATAATCTTTAAATTAGGTAAATTTAAAGTGTTACTTAAAAAACTATCATTTAACTTGACATAATCTCCCACTTGAAAATCCATATCATAAGGTAATTCGTAGTTCTTTTTATGTACATAGATTTTATTTTCTTTTGTAACAAACCCTGTAAAATATTCAGCGCAATAAGCATTAGAAAATAAAGAATTTAATTCCATTCCACTTGGTAAAACTAATACTGTGTAAACTATTGGTGTTTTGTATTGATCTAAAATAATTAATTCATTATTATAGGAATATAAAATTGAAAATTGACTTGTGGCTGAAATGGATTTAATTTTGGAGCTTACAAACTCTAGTGGTTTAAAATAAAAGTCTTCATTATTATCGTTATTATTTTCATTATATTTATATTTTCCACAAAAATACACAATTCCATTATCATCTAAAATTATTGCGTGATAATCAACACATTTTAGGTCTTTGATTTTGACTTGCAGTAATGAACTATTCTTTACAAAAGAATTGTAAACTGGATTTATATGACCTAGTCCTAATTGACCTCCATCATTTCTTCCACGAACGAAAGTAAATTATTTTCTGTTACAACAAATACAACATCAAAGGCCACTCCAATAAATTTAATATTTTCACTAAACTTTTCCATTTTAGTAAAAGTAAATTGTTGTTCCCCATTTTCTGATAAAATTTTTGCAATTCCAGTAAAATATAATTGATTAAATTCGTCAACAATAAAAGTACATTCATATCCACATTCCATAAATTTAATTTTATTTTCTAAATTTAGAATTTGGAATTTGTGTAAATTCTT
>CADWAF010002544.1:0-11802 GCA_902984215.1 Willaertia magna | reverse complement strand
CCAATCAATAATGATTTGAATAGCGCCATTATTCAATAATTGTTGTAAACGGCCTTGTAGAAAATTAACTTGTTCAAACACTTGTTGTCTAACTTGTTCTGTATTCATTTTCTTATTTTATGGAAAAATTGTTAGTGTACAAAGAAGATTTGGTTTCTAGATTTTTTTTCCAACAAAAAAATGAAAATTTTAGCTCTTTAAATGATGAAAATGATTAATGACCCGAAGGTGTGATGTGAAATTTCACAACACAAAGATTTCTAATTGTTTGTTGGATAAGAGGGGTAGAAGCAAAGATTCTGTTTAGTTAGCTGGATAACAATAATAAAACATGTGGTGATGACAAAGATTTTTACCATCGTACCCAGGAAAACATTGGTTTTGCCCATCAAGGAAACGACACTATAACTTCCGTAGAGAAATTGAACTGAACTTCGTTGTAAAATAATCCAATCGTTTTAAATTCAATTTTGGGTAAAACGATTAGACTGTAATTGGTTTAAATTGTTTACAACCACATTTTATGTCCATAATATCCTCGCTCATAAATGTGAAATTATACAATGTTGCAACATCTCTTTTAATCAATTTTGCCGGCCATAACTATATAACAATTATTCTTTGATTTATTAAAAATTATTTATTAAAATTAGAAATATAATAGTTTTTACAATTAAACAGTTTGCATTTCAATAGATGATTCCTTCAATTCATCCAATTTCATTGTTGCTTTAGTTGACTTATTCTTTAAATAATAAATAATACCAACGGCTGTAGCAACAATAACGGCAGTTAAAACAAAACAAACTGTAACAATTGTTGAGGAAACAATAATTGACAAATCATTTGAAATAGAAACGTCTGTTTCTGAACTAATTGTAAATAATCTTTGAGATTTTACAACTGTTGTAAACAATGCATTTCTTGACAACATGTTAACATCTCTAGCTGTATTGACAGTACCACCAGATTCAAAAGTGGATTCAAGATAAACTCTACAAGTTTGTGCTGATTTTGGAATATTATTTAAAACTCCAGCAATATTAAATTGAATTAAATATTCTTTTGCTTGTGCAATTTTAGTAGATAAAGTGGAACCTACAGTTGCAACATCAACACCAGAACTTTTAACTTTTGAAGTAACTAAATTTGCAAATGCTGTGAAACCAGAACCTGAACATCCAGTGCTTGGGAATGAAGAAGCTGCTGCCACACAACAAACTAAAACATTTGAGGGAACAAATTTTGAACCAGATGGTAAATTAATGTTTGAATCATCTAAAGTATTTCCTAATAGAATGTTATCTGAAGTTGAATAACTAATTAAATCTCTTGAGGAACCATCATTTGATTTATATAAAGTGACAGTTGAAGTAATATCAGCACCACTAACAACAGTTGGGTCAACTGGAACTGTATATTGAATATTAATATTAATAGTTAAAGTTCTAGTGTTTTCCAGTTTTTCACCAGTGTTTAACACTTCACTCATAAAGAACTGCAAAGTATATGTATCATCTAATGCACTTGTTGCAGTTTGTTGACTTTTGAAAATTAAATTACAAGTATCTGAATTACATGGATTACCTGTTTCTATCATTGTTAAATCAGATTGTTGTTTAGTTAAAGTAAAACTTTGGAAAGAAGCCTCGATGTCAAAAGTACTTTGTAAAACGCCTTCTAACACAAACTTTTTCTCGTTGTTAACATACAATCTTGTAACAACAAATTTAGCAACGTTATCAACAGAAACAAACTCAGTTTGGGTAGCACTTAAATCCATTTGGAATTTAACTTTTGAGACATATCTATAAACTGAACATTCATCTCCTTGGACAGAGTAGGTAGTTAGAACGTTAGTAGTTGCAACTATAGATTGACCATTGTCAGAAACTGTCACGTCAAAAGGACTTTGTGGATTGTAGATTTCAACAGTACCAAAATCATAACTTAATTTGTTTAAACATTCTGCTGAAGGATTAGTTGTAAACAAAGCATTTAAAGGTTGGTTTGTTTGACAAGTATCTTCTGAAGGAACAGTTTTAACTAAATCAACTGAATAATAAGTTGTTTGGAGCGGATTCTTTGGAACGAAAGCATTTAAATAAAATCTTTTTGAACTAGCTTCATATCCTGGAAGAATTAGTGGTTTTGGAGCACCAAAAACATTTTCCTTCCACATACATTTATTTCCACTTACTGTTGACACCATGAAAGCAACATCACTAGGTAAAGCTGAATAGAAAATGTTAACGTTAGACACACCGGTTTGTACTACAAGGGAGGAAGCACTGAATGACAAATCTGTTGTTGAAGTTAATAGATTGTCCTTGTCCTCCACATCAAAATGTTGTTTAGTATTTCCTTTATAAATAACAAAATTATTTTGTCCATTTCTTACAATTGTAAAGGTGGTTGTGGTTTCAGTTACATTTCCAATAAGTCCAGTCGAGAGTACTGCCATTTGTACAGTTTGAAGTGTTTTTCCGTACGATACAACAAAACGATATTCCTGGGTTTCGCTGATAATAATAAATACTGAGAAAAGAAATGCACCCTGGGTCCCTTGAAACGAACTACTTTCCATTAATGTAGTAGGCCATGGGTATTTCTGTTTGTTTAAGTCTGCAAAAGAAACGTCAAACTGGATGGTATAGGTTTTATCTAAAGTAGCTCCAGTAACAACAATGGCACTAATTAATAGTACAATTACTGTGGCAAAGAAAATTATTGGTTTCATTGTTTGCAATCTTTTTTTTTTAAATCGAGGAAGGTGAAACTTGTGATTGCTGCCAACTTTAATTTAAATTCCACAGTGGAATGTACTTGGTGAAACATCTCTACTTGATTGGTGACAGAAATAATCTAAATAGCTACAAATACCACTACAAAAGTATCTCAAAAGATTCAAAAGAACAATTTCAGTTTGTTTTGTGAACTAAAAATTGTAGTGCAGTGTTGTTATTAAACCTACAGTAAAGTTCATTAATCAGTATTTGGTACAATCGTTAAGGTGTGTTGTTTGTATCAATCATCTACAGCTTCATCAAAGAAAGAACAAAAGTTACAAACAAAAAAATAATGAAAAATTCAATCTTGCAAACGAAATATCAAATTATTTTGAATAAGCTTACAAAAAAATATAAACGAAATATCAAATGATTTTGAATTGTAAAAACTCTTTGGTATTGGTTTTTTTGTAAGCTTATCCATGGATTAAATCTACAGTAAAAAATAATGTTGTTATTTTTAAACAGAGTTGTTTTAATTTATACATCCAAAAGAGGAAAATGTTAAGGTTTTAATGATTTAACAATTTCAAATAAATTCCTTTTGTATTTTGTCACTTTTAAAGTTGTTGAATTACACAACAAATTTGGACATTTCTTTTCTTTCTAAAAGGGTTTTGATTTGGTGTTGCCAACATTTTCACTATTTAAACTTGGATGTCAATTTATGCCATTACCAATTCAAAATCAACAAAAAAACAAACAAACAACAGTATGAAAACAATTATTGCAAGTTTAATCTTAGTGATTTTAGCAGTGTCATATTCTACATGTCAATTTGGATTCAATAATTTTGGAAATAATTTCTTTGGAGGAAGCGGAACAAACTTTGGTACCAGTGCTTCAAACCTTAACAACTTTAACCAAAATACACAAGCTTATAGCAACCAAATATCTGCAACCAGTTACACACCATTTTCAAGTTTTAGTTCTTCTTATGTTGGTCCATCATTTAATAGTTTCGGTACAAGCTCCTTTGCAGTCCCATTTGTTGGAGGATTTGGATCAGCTGGATGTTTCCCTAGTTTAGTTCCACCAGCTTTACCTGCCTTACCAGCTTTACCTCCAGTTCCTCAAATTGCAGTCCCAGCTATTCCTTGTCCTCCTTCTGTCCCTCAGGCTATTCCTGTAGCTCCAGTAGCAGTGTCAGCTCCTTGTATTGATGGTTATGGAATTGGAGGTGGCGTTGGGTATGGTGTTGGAGTAGGTGGATTTGGAGGTGGTGCAATTTGCTAATTTAAATTGTCTAAATTTTTTGTGAAGATAGTGAGGATTTTTACAAGGTGAGGATTTTTAAAAAATTGTAAATAATAGTATACAAAGTTATAAAAGTGTAGCAAATAAATTAAAATAAATTAATAAAAAAAATTATTTTCTGTTTAGAAATTTTAAATTCCAAAAAAATACGGCAGATTAAGTTAGCACTTTGCCGTTTCAAATGAAAGAAATAATCCAAATCTTTGTCAAAAATCAAAGTGTTAATTTAAATGAAGTACTTGATGGAGCAAAGTAAACTAGTATACACCAGTTTCATTCCGATAATGTGTTTGGACTAATGTTTTTGACTTGTTATTTTTGATGTTGACAATCAATAGTCAAAAGTAAAAATGGCGCCCAACACCATTTACGATTTTTTAACCTTTATCATTAAAAATGTCTTACAACGATTTTTACGATGCTACTGAAGAAGAAGAAGATGAGTTGTTAAATTATCCAAGTTCTTTATCTGCGGGCTTTCCGAGAACTAGAAAATCAGAAATTGTTATTAAGGAAAAGCAAACAAATTGGGAGAATGATAAGGAAGAACAATATAATGTTTCCTCAGAGATGAGAGAAGAAATTGAATGTATGAAAGATTTATGCGAGTGTTTAAAGGACTGTATAACTAATATAAAGGGATTTTTGAATCAATTAAGTAGAGAAGTTCCTACAGGAAGTATTCAGCAAGCCTTAGAATGTTTTCAATACGCTATTACGTTATTATCTGGAGATCCTGAACCGTCTAGAATTAAGGCATTGGTTTTTGCAAATAAAGGAGAGTTAGAGGATATGGGGCTTGTAACTTTAATATTAGATTTTATTGCCTTACCTTCTCTTCCGACAAGTAATCAAGGTAACGCTACTGGTAAAAACAACAATAAGAATAAGGAATTTGAAAAGTTATTTAATCATTTAAAGATTTATTCAGTTAATTGTTTATCTAAGTTTATATCTATTTGTTCTTATGAATCCAAGAACAGGTATGACCAGATAGCAGAAGAACATGATTTAAGGACTTTAGCAAAAACTTGTGCAGAAACAATAGCTCAAGAACATGGACTGGATATCCTTTTCGAACAATTATTAAGTAATAGAATCGATTCTGTAGATTTAAATGTTAAAGAAGTTAATACTGGAGATTTTAGAGTAGCAGTGGCTGAATGTTTGTTTTTCTTTGTAACTAGAAATGAATTTGGTCGTTTAGCCTTAATGATTCAAAAAGGATTGAATTATATAATGAAATGTATGGAAAAAGAAGTTAATCCATTAATAAGAAGTTATTGTTGTGCAATATTAAGGGAATTTAGTTCAACATATCCAGATGAACTACTTAAAGATAACTTGGTACAAAATTGTTGCAAATATTTAAATTCAGATCCAAGTCCAGAGGTAAGGGCTATATGTGCCGAAGTATTGGAAGTATTAATTAGAACAGAGCCTAAATCTTTCGACTTTATTTCAATACCTAGTGTATGTAAAATAATTAACGACCGTTTGACAAAAGAGACAGCTAAAGAAGTTATAGAAGCTTCTTGTAAATTATTAGAAACATTATTCTCTGTAGGTACAGAAGTACAAAGAGAATTTATATCTAAGAGTTATTGGAAATCAATTATAAGAGTTTTAAAACAATGTTCTGTAAGACCTGCTTCATTAGCACTAAGGAGTCTAAGAATTTTATTACAATCAGCACCATATGAAGAAAAGTTTGCTTCAGTAATAGCAAATAATTTTCAATCTTTATCTGTCCTATTGAAATCTGCATTAGAGCAGAATAAGCCAAGCAAAAAGAAAGGTAAAAATACAGATACAACTAGTATTGCACACAAATTATTGAAAGTTGAATTGAGTATTGTTCTTTCTTTATTATTTATCCATTCTAGCAATGCAAGAGAACATGTGAGAAGTGAGTTAGCAACATATCCTTTGTGGATGTCAACCTTGAGAGGCGCCTTATTAAAACATTTAAGCTACGCAGAAATCGAGTACTTTGCTGATGTTAAAATAGTAGATGAAAGAGGCGTTGATATTTATGCATTGTTTAAAACTAATAACTCTGGATATGAACTGACAAGTTCTTCCACCCGAGTATTACAAGAGATATTCGAAGATCAGGAAAGAGAGGAAGAGTACTCCTTAAACAATTTTTACTCTTCTAGTGATGAGGAAGATGAAAAGGCTGTTGGAAGAGTAATATCATTTATCTTAAGTTTTTCTATCTATTCTACTCTCTCCCCAGAAGAGGAATCAAAGAAGGAAGTAGAAGAATTAAGTAATGATGACTCTAATATTCAAATATCGGTTCATCAAGTCACAATTAATTCTCCATTCAAAAATATGAAAGATAAATCTCCTAAAGAAGTTGAAAGGTTAGAAAATGTTACGGTTAGTAATAATAGTGAAAGTAGTTCTATTGAAGATAAGTATGAAAATAATGGACTCTTGAATGATGACAAAGATAGTATAATATCAGCGCCTGCTCATGTATTAACACCTTCTAAAGAACGAAAACATTTCTTAGACGAAATTGATGAATTTGAGAGAAAAAGTGTAGATGGTGTAATTTTGACGCACAAAACCTCAACTGAATTTAATGGAAGACTAACCAATACTACTTTATCAGAGGATCGTCCAGATTTATTTGGACAGATGGTAAACGTTTCCCCTCAACCTTCTTCTCCTTTAATTAATAACAAATCCACCGAATGCTTTACTCCAACCAGTGCTAAATACACTGGAATTAGAAAAACCTTAAATACCACGAAATCAGATGCTCTTACTATACAAAAAAGGAATTTTGAAAATACTGTCTATTTGTGCAAGAAATTTGGAGTTTGGTACGAAAGCAAAGAAATGAGAATTAAGAAACAAAAGGCCCAAGAAAATTTTGTAAAGGCCCATAGATTAGCTGCTATTGTAACTGGTACCAATGCCATGCCAACTGGTTACATTAGTGCACAAGAGGGTTTGATGTTGAGATATAGACCTAATCTTTCCCCTCAGAAGCTAACTAAATCTTGGTGTGATGAAGATATTAAATTGGCAGAGGTATTTACCTTTGAAATTCCTTTTGACGACTTTTCAATAGATCGTATTGAACGAGTTTTAGGTTCACTTTCAAAGCACTCCAAGTACATTAAGAAATGTCTTGTTATATGTCCACAAGGTCAAAATGCAAAGGGAAGAAGAACTTTCTTATTGGATCTAAATCAAAATATACTTCCTAAAACACAATCAATTTTAGAACAATTATTGCAATTGATAAAAGAATATGGAATGGAAAATATTAAGATGCCAATTTATTTGTGGAAAGGAAAAGAGCGTAGAGATGCATCTCTTACTCAATACAATATATTGGAAGTGTTGGAGTTTGTTAAAGTTCATTTAGCAAACTATTACCAAGGAAGTAATTTTGAGAGAAGTATTAAATTGTCGAGAGAAACAAAGAGTGGAAAAAATTCAATCAATGAAATAAGTGATATTAATGAATCATTGGAAGAAAGTAGTAGTACACATAAGTCACAAGGTTGTAACTAATTTACAATTCGTTTTCATCAGTAAAATCGTCTTCTTTGATATCATACTGGACCTTAATGCTTTCAGTAAAATCTTTGTAAAATTCCACAAATTGATTTAACTCTTTAGGCAAACTTTCAAAGTACTTAATAAATGATGTATTTTTAGAATTAAGAATACTGCTATGTTTTGTCATAAAGCTACTCCTTTGTGATTGCAATTTCTTCAGTTTTAAATCTAGCTCATACAAAATGCTTTGTTGATGGTTTTTCATCTTTTGTTCTTCAGCTCCCTTTTGTTTTAACAAATCGTTCTTCATTTTGCCAATTCTTTGTTCTAAGGCATATATTTTTACTATCGGAATGATTTAACTTAATGAATTGTATTTAATTTAAATAGGTTGATTTAGATAAAAACATTAGATTACATCCAAAATTTTTTGGTCCAGAACTTTCAAAAACATTAAAACAAAGATTACAAAATGATGTTGAAGGTCAATGTACAGGTCGTTTTGGTTATGTTGTTGCAGTAACTGAAATTACAAAAATTGGTCAAGGTAAAATTGGTGAAACTTCAGGTTATGCCACTTTTCCAATTTTTTATAAAGCTGTTGTTTTTCGTCCTTTTAAAGGTGAAGTTGTTGATGCTATTGTAACAAAAGGTTTGTCTTTTTTTAAATTTACAATATTTAATTTATGATATTTAATTAAAATAATAATTAAAATAATAATTAACAGTAACTAAGGTTGGATTTTTTGCTAATGTTGGACCATTACCAGTATTTGTGTCTCGTCATGGTATTCCAGATGATATGAAATATGATCCAGATCATACTCCTGCTAGATTTGTAAGTGAAGAAGCTGGTGTTTCTATTCAAGAAGAAAAGGATGTACGTTTAAAAATTATGGGTGTTCGATCGGAAGCTAGTGGATTATTTGCTATTGGTACTATAAAGGAAGATTATTTAGGAAGTTTATCATAATGTATTTTTATTATTATTTTAATTAAAACTAATAATTATTTTAAATTATAGCAATTATTATTTAATTAAACTTTTCTTTTACCGATTAGTTTACCTTCAGACCAAATTTCTTCATAAATTACATTATACATTTCTAAATAACCTGTACCGTGTTTATAACCATTAAGCCAATAACCTCTAAAGACTATGCCACTATCTTTTCCTCCAAAGTAATAATTACCTTGTCCATGTTTTTTATCATTACTCCAATTACCTTCATACCCATCATTATTACTATAAGTATAGGTTCCAAATCCTTCCTTTTTACCATTTACAATTTCTCCTTCATATATACCATTAGAGTAAGTAATGCAACACTTTCCAGTCTTATTATCATGTACCCAATCTCCTTCATAGATTGTTTTATTATCTCCATATTTTAATATTCCCTTACCATGTCTCCAACCTTGGAAGAATTGACCAATGTAAATGGATTCATCTCTAAATAGATATTTACCACTTCCGTGAGGTAGGTTTTCAAAGAAACTTCCTTCGTATCTTTCACCACTATCTCTATAAATTATAATGCCAATTCCGTTTCTTTTATCATCTTGCCACATTCCTTCATATTTATAGTTTTTGTTATTATAAATACCCTTTCCATGACGACTACCATCTTTAAATTCACCAATATAAACACCACCATCTGGATATTCAAGTTTACCATAACCATTAATTTTACCATTTGCAAAATCTCCTTCATAAACTAAACCATCTGAAAAGTGAATAAATCCCTTTCCATTTGGTAATTCAACATGATTAAGGATTGATACATTTTCACTAAAAGATTTTGTTGGTTTTAATGCTTGATTTGGTGTTAAGGTGCGAGGTGTTCGTGGAGTGTGTGGTGTTCGAGGTGTACGAGGAGTAGTTCTTGGACTTTCCAAAATATTACTATCATCTTCTTTCTTAGACCTATTGTTGTAGTCTTCTTTCTTTATATCCTTTAGAGGTAATTCCTTAATAATAACGTTTATAGGGGTTAGTTCTTTAATTTCATTTGTGAGTTGACCGTCAGTTTTACCGCTGAGGCTTTCTCTAGGAGATATTATCGTTTCATTTGTTGATGTGTTATTATTGTTGTTTTCGCATTTACTAGTGTTGACAATCTTTCTCTTTGGAGGAGAGGATGTTGGCGAGGCAATCTTTACATTTGTGAGTTCAGGAGGAGGAATTAATCTTTCCAAGTTTTCTTCTTTCCAAATTTCTTTAGATTCAAAGTCCTTAAGGAAATCTTTTGTTGTAACCTTACGAGGAGATTTCTTTACAGGAGATATACCTTTGTAGTATTCCATGATTTTGTTAAACCTTTTGGTAATAGCAGAGGCCCGTTGTGAATCAATATTATCGACTTCATCGTCATATTTAACAAATGACGACGATTCCTTTTCTTCTTCGTTGTTGATACTGTCACTTTTTACCTCCGTAGAATAAACTGGTTCCGAAATCTCAAGAGACGCTTTCTCATTTAATTCACACTCTTCAAAAGGGAATTCTTCGTCGTTTTCGCGTTCCTTTGCCCTATCTATATTCAACTCAATAGAAATGGTTTCTATCTCTGTGGAGATTGGTTGTGAAATGTCCTCATTTGACAATAGCTGCTCTCCTTGTTGTTCATAAATTTTCTCTATTTCTTTGTGTTCTTCTCTATTGTCGCTTATTTTTTTTCCAACGCTGCATTCAACGTTGTTTTGATCAATTTCATTTAGTTCGTCTTCTAAAACTTCCTCAATTACCTTAATACTTTCTTGGTGGTATTTAGTGTTTTCAGCTTGAGTTATTTTCTCATTACTGTCACCACTGTTTAGTATTGAATTCACACTTCCTACACCTTCATAGTTGCCCCACACTTCTTCAATTTCTCTAAGCATGCCTTCAAAACTTTCTTCAGTAAGAGTATTAGGTAATTTTCCTTTGTTTTCGAGAGAAGTAGAAAAGCTCTTTTTAAATAACATAATTGGAGAAAGAAGGTTAGGTATATCCTCAACTGATGTAACTGTCTCTGAGTACGTAATGTTATTATTATCATCATCTAATGCTATAAACACTTTTTGTGTATTAAATTCTTCGTTGTCACCGTTAGTTTTTACTTCTTCCTCATTAGAATTGATTACTTCAATTGTATTAATTATTTTTTCTTCATCTTGTTGCTCAATATAGTTGGTTGTGATTAATTCATCACCACAGTCACTTCCTTTAACACCCAGTTCTTCATCAGAGTATATTTCTTCATCGTCCAAAATTTCTTCAATTACTTTAATTTTATCTTCGTTAACCTTTTCTTCGATTTTTTCTTCTAAAATCGATTCTTGAGATTCATTTTGTTCTTCCTGTATTTCCTTTATTTTCTTCTTAATTGGTTTACTTTCAACTTTTTCCTTAGTAACAATTGTAGATGATGTGGGAGAAGAACTCTTCTTACCAAATAAACTTCTAATTACTAAGGTAGGTTCCTCATCTTCCTCATCAGTTTGCACAGAAGCATCAATTTCATAATCAGGGGTTTGTGTCTGAACTAATCTTTCAGTTTCCGTTTCGCCCATAATAAAGACCTCTTTTTCTCCAACAAGATCATATTCTAATATAAAATTTCTTCGCAGATTGGAAGAAGAATTATTCTCTTTTGGAGAGAATTTAGTATAATTAAAGCCTAAAAACGGTTTATCTGAAAATGGTGAAGTACTCTTAGTTGTTTTATTGGTAGTTGTTTTTTCTTTTCTTCTTGGCGATGAGTTGTTTTTCTTGGCTTTATCAAATAATGAAGTTACGCTTATTGGTTTATAGTAAAAGAAGGATGGTGTTGAGGGAGAACCAGAACCGCTAGGTTTGTACTTTGGATCTACTTTATGAAATTCATCCCAGAGCTTAGATGCTAATTCTGATGAATTAGATAAAGAAGGAGGTCTGGAGAATAAACTTTCGGAAGATGGTGATTGTTTTGAAAAAGGAGAACCTAACGAAGATAACGAACTGATATTGTTAGTTCTTTGTGGGGAAGATTGAAATGAAAAGAGGGAAGGGGATTGAGGCATTATTTTATGGTTAAAAACAAAAGCGGTTAACACAAGAACCAGTAGGTAAAAAAAAGTAATTTAAATTGTATGAAAGAAAAGATACAGAATATTTTTGTTTTAATTATTAAAACTATTATCACTTTACAATATATTTATCTGTAGAAGATAAATTGTTCCTGGAATATTAATATTCTTAATATTG
>CADWAF010002542.1:0-15909 GCA_902984215.1 Willaertia magna | reverse complement strand
ATTAAAAATATATTTTAAAAAAATTTAAAGAAAATAATTTTAAAAAAATTAAATATAATATTACAATTAAAAATAAAAAAAGAAATATATTATTAATTTTTATTAAAAATATAATTTCTAATAAACTTTTTAAAAATTTTAAAAAATAATAATAAATTTATTATTTATTATAAAAAAATTAATTTTTTATTAAAATAATTAAAATAATGAAAAACTTTTTTGTATTTTATTATTTTTTTATTTATTAATTTATAATAAAATATTTAGTTAGTCAACTTTGAAGAAAAATTAATTGTAGGAGGAAAGTATAACGTTCAAAAAAAATGTGGACTTTAGTCAGTTATTCTGAGCATAATTGTAAAGTTATGAAATTAAATAAAATATGAAAATTTATTTGTACAAAAACTCACAATATTTTCCAACATGTAAGCCATCACACAAACTAACGACTAAACGGATTTCCAAATGGTTGTGCACTAACAATAAGTACAGGATTACTATTCTGTTGAATTGGTCTATTATTTCCTACGAATGTAAATGGAGGTGTGTTAGGAGTTAAATTAGCTTGATTTACAGCTCTTTTCACCCAAGTCAACTGAGGAACAGATAAATATTGTGGGTTATTAATTATAATCCACATTACACCTTCAGTACAACCTGGTACAGTTAAACTGCCATTATATACATAATAAAAATTAGTTAATAAGGTATTACCTAACATTTGTCCAGTTATTCCATCAACTGAAACATTTGATTGTAATTGATCTGGTTGACCTAAATTTACTAGAGAACCAAATATTGGATTTTCAAATGCACCAACTTGATAGAATACTGCAATTGCAACAATTTGTGGAACGGAACCATTGATGTTTGCATTTGGATCAATTGTAAAGTACATTTGTGTTTCAACATCTTGTTGTAAAGAATTTAAAGTGTGTTCAGTTGGTGAATGGATTTGAATTTCTTTTAAATAATAATTAACTGGAGTATCTTGTAATGAAGATTGATCATTACCTACAAGAAAATGTAAAGTAAGTGAAATACTTTGATCATTAGTAACCAATCCTAATTGCTGTGGTGTTTTTTGTAAAGTAAATGGGATTGGTGAACTTGTAGCGTTTTGTAATTGTAAAACTCTAATATTGGAATTATCTGGTGGGAAATAGAATAATACATTCTTTGAAGTGGAGAATGCATTTAGATAATTATTAAACGTTACAGCATTCATCTGACTGACATCAATTGGACTTTGATTAGTTCCATTACAGGTAGAATCAGGACATTGATTCCATTGTTGTAAATCAGAATAGGTAAATGAACAAGTTGGTTGAAGAGGTGATGTAGTAGTTGGTTCTGTTGCATTAGTTTCAGGTTGTTGTGGTGTTGTTACATTTGTTTCTGGTTCTGTAACGTTAGTTGATGGAACAGTTTCATTAGTGCCTGGAGGTATTGTAACATTTACACTTGGCTGGGTTTCATTAACAGGTACTGTAACATTAACTGTTGGAGTAGTAACATTTACTTCTGGAACTGTTACACCAGGTATTGTAACATTAACTGTTGGAGCAGTGACATTTTCACCTACACCAGGTATTGTAACATTTACACTTGGTTGAGTTTCATTGGCAGATACTGTAACATTAACTGTTGGAGCAGTAAAATTTACTCCTGGAACTGTTACACCAGGTACTGTTACATTAACTGTTGGAGCAGTGACATTTTCACTTACATATGGTGTTGTAACATTTACTTCTGGAACTGTCACATTTACACTTGGTTGCGTTTCATTAACAGGTACTGTGATATTAACTGTTGGAGTAGTAAAATTTACTCCTGGAACTGTTACACCTGGAACTGTTACATTAACTGTTGGTGATGGTTGAGGTGATGGAGCAGGAGAGGTGGTTGCATTGACACCAGGTTCTGGAATATTAATTGTTGGAGGGGCAGTGACATTTATTTCAGGAGGTTTTACCCCTGGAGATGGTGGCTGTTCTTGTTTAATATCACGTGTGTCACGAGTGGCAGTAGTTAACTGTTTAATTATATAATTAACCTTTTCATTAGTTAAATCTTTGGCCATAGAAGTTTTAATTACGATGTTTGACCATAACCATTCTCGGTCAACTAAAGCACCAATCATTACAATACTTGCAACCACAAATAATATTGCAAGTAAGGATGTTAAAATAATACATCTACCTTTAGATAAAGCCATTTAACACTTTTTTTTATAATTATAATTACTATTGTGTACTAGAAATTTAAATAACTTTCTGAAATAAAACTGTTTTTGGAAAATCTTCTTTTTTAATTTATCTAATATTATATTTCTTCTATAATTGGTAGTTTCAAAATTCGAAACGCAAAGGACATATAGGTGAGATACACTTTTTAAGTACAGTAAAAAGGACCATTGTGTTAAAATTAGTTAAATAAATTAATTTCATAAATGACATCTTTGAAATGAACGTTTTACAATGATTGTTGGCGTTTGGCGTATTGTATAAAGTTTTAGATAAAAATACTTTTAACATCGTGATATAATAATTTAAATAAATGTTTTCCTTTAATAAACTGTAAATTATAATTTAACTCTAAAATTTCGTCATATGTCAAAATAAAACCACAAATTAATTCAAACCCTTTTTGCCAAATGTTTTTTAAAAGAGTTGATTGTAATTGAGAAATAAATCGATCACAACTTGAAATTAAATTTTCATTTATGAATTTTTGTTGATTTATAGTTTTTATCATTAAAAATAAATTATAGTTTAATACTTGTTCTAAAATTGGTAAAAATTCAATAAATTGTAAAAAATTATTTAATTGATTTTTAGTCATGTTATTTAACTTTTTACATTTTGTATTAATTGTTTCATAAATATGTAAATAAATACTGTTAATTTCTTTTACAATTCTTTTACAAAGAAGTAATGTACGAAACTTTACAATAAATTAATAAATTTTTGTAAAAATTAAAAATAAACTTACTTCTTTATCCGAAATATCTTCTACAGAAAATACCTTTCTAAATTTTACAATACTTTTCATCCAATCAGAATTCATCTCAAAGTCAACCTTGTCATCCAATTCATCATTACAATATTCATTATAAATTTCATTCTTTCTATATTGTAACCATTCCTTTAATTTTACATTTATTTTATCTTTTTCTGATGAATTTAATATTTTTGAATAAAGTACTTGATATTCTTTTGTTAATTGCATTTCTTCTAATAGTTTTAAATTTTGTAAAGAATTGTAAATTTCATCCAACAAAATACTTTTTGGATGAAAACATGATTTATACTCAACATCTACAAACTCTTTACAAAACATAAACCCTTTACAAACATTACAACAAGTATCATTTATACAACTATTATTACAACAATAATTATATTTCAACATTAAAGCAATAGATAATAACATGATTCTATCAATATATTCTATTGGAATCCATTCCCAATGAATAAATCCATGTGCCATTAAAGTTCTAATTCTAACACCAAATGGCCAATAAAATAAATCAAAAATAAAATTTATGTAATTTTCATTTAATTCTTTAAAAAAATAGGAAAATGAATGGAACGTATTGCCTAAAACAAACTAAACTAGCCTTTCCATAAAAGATGAATTTTTATTATTAGTATTTTTCTACATATAACAAATTAACATCTTTCTTATAATTTTATATGGTAAAAATTGATAAAAAGCTAAAGCAAGAAATATATAAATAACTCAATCAACATTAATTAGATTTTCATTGTAAGCAGCAACGTTCTTTTAAAAAATTTATTATAAAAGTGAATAGTTGTTAAAAGTGTTACTATTCAAACAACAAAAAAACAAAAACAAAATGGTAGAACAAAAATCACAAGTTAATGTACCTCCAGGAACTACTCAAGTTAATTTTCAAAATCCTCAAACACAAAAGGTTTTTGAAGGTGTTAGAGGGGCAACTGTCACTGGTCAACCACCTTCCAATGAAAGTGTACTAACAGGTATTGAGCAAGCAAAACAATCTATTAAAACAAGTACACCTTATCTAACTCAAGAAGGTAAACTTATCCAAAAAGATACATTAGAATTATTAAATTTGATTAAGGATATCGTTCAAAATAAGAATGAAGATGAAAAGATTCAAAAATTCTTATTAAATTTTAGAAATTTAACGCAAAAGTATGGTCCTCAAATTGGTGAAAATATTCGTACATCTACAAGACAAGGTTTCCAAAACGTTGACACTGGTGATGTTCGTAATAATTTTTATAACGCAATAATTGGTTTGCGTGACTTTTTATTCCAATTTATTAGATCCAATGAATTCCGTAATTTAATTGTTGATTTATTCCAATATTTACAAATATTAGCTGGAAAAAAGATTGAAGAATCTAAACAGCAAGGTAAATTACAAGAGGGTACTTTCCAACAACCAATTAGCAGTGGACAACAACAACGGGATAAACCACAACAACAATGGCAAAAACCAACACAGCAAACTGGATTATTAGGTACTGATCAACAATGGCAACAAAAACAACAATCTGGATTGGGAGGATTAGGCACAGAACAATCTGGATTAGGATCAGAACAATTAGGTTTTGGTAAAACTACAGTTGACACTTCTCACTTACAAGAAAAAACTAAAATTGTTGAAGGAGTTTCAGGCAGTGGTGGTATTAGAACTAAAACAGAAGAAACTCTTTTACCTTCTGAAATGAAAGATGTTTCACTTGGTTCTCATCAAAAACCATTAAGCACTGGATTATCTTCAGGACTTGGTCAACAATCACAATGGGTTCAACCTGGCATTCCAGGTGTTGATTTTGAACAACAACCAAAAGAATTCCAAAGTTTCCAACCAACTACTCAATCACAATTTGGATCAAGTCAACAACAAAGTTGGGATAAGGATAGCAATAAATTAGGTTCACAAAATCTTGGAAGTGAACAATGGCAATCCTCAGGATTAGGTTCAGGTTTAAGTTCAGGTTTAGGCAGTACTACTACTCAACAATCCGGATTAGGCAGTCAACAAAGTTGGGATAAAAATCTTGGATTAGGCAGTACTACACAACAATCAGGTTTAGGTAGTGAACAATGGCAATCTTCTGGATTGGGTTCACAAAGATCTGGTGAAAGTTGGAGAGAAGGACAATCAAATTTAGGTATTGGTCAACAACAATGGTCACAACAATCCACTGATAAAGATGAATTAGAAGATAGATTAATTGATAGATTTGTAAACTTATCACGTGAACTTTCCCGTAATAGAGATTTCCAAGTTGGTTTATCAGGATTATTTAATATTTTCAATCAATCTAGAAGTTTCTGGAAACAACAAAAAGTTGGTGACCAAACACAAGAACAAATTGACCAAATTCAAAGAGATGATGAATTTAGAAATTTATTAGAAAACGCAAAAGCAATTATCTATGAATTCTGTGACGCTCAATTATTTGACAGATGGTTAGATAGCACTAATGAAATTTATACAAATATGAGAGATGATAAACGTTTCAAGAGCGTTTTCTCTGACTTACAAGATGACATCTTAAGATATTCAAGACAACCAGATTTATTAGAAAACGATAATGAAAAACAAAAATTAAAAGAAAGAATTAGAACAGCAAGAGGTATTCTTGAAGAAAAGAAGAATATGGATTTAACAAATAGATGGATTGATGATGGCAATCGTTTATTACAAAGCTTTAGAGAAGATGAAATGAATGCTGAAATTAGAGAAAGAACACAAAGCTTAGTTTCAAGATTATTCTTAGATGAACAAGGAAACTTCCAATTAAAACCACAAGCATTAGATCAAATTAGAACTATTTTAATCTTTGCTATTCAAGAAGCAATTAATAATTGGAGTGGATTCGAAATTGTTGGTGACGATGGAAGTCAATCCTATAAATTATCTAATATTGTACTTAAGGCAGCTGATATCCTTCCAGATGATATTAAATTTAAGGCAAAGAATGCTATGGCCATGGATTATGGTGAACAAAAAACTTCAAATATTGTTCGTGAATCAATCACAACTCTTAATCTCAAGTTATTTGGTATGACTGCTCACCTTAAGGATGTTAACTTCCAATTTGATAGAAGATCATTCCCTGCAATTAGTGATAGAGGTGTTATGGATATTGATTTCGATAGAGGTGGTATTGCAATTAACATTAAGGTTAAGGCAAGATTAAATGCAAAGCGTCCATTCTCTTTACGTAAATGTGACGTTGATTCTGATACTTTACATATTGTATTTAAGGAAGCAGAAAGTCACAAATTATTATTAAAGATGTTAAGTCCAATTATTCAAGGAAGAGTTAGAACACAAATTGTTAATAATTTATATGAATCATTAGAAACTAACCTTAGAGACTTTATTAATCGTTTGAACTTCTTAATTGAAAGAGGTAGATTATTAAATCAAACTCAATCTGTCAAAAATGTAAAAGATGAAAGAAGTACATGGTCAAGTGACTTGGGTCAAAGTTGGGATAAGGATAGTAAGAGTTTAGGTTCACAAAATCTTGATGTAAGAGATAGAAAAGATGACAGAGTTGGAGAACATACATGGAAAAGTGGTCCAAGTGTAAGTGAAACAAAACTTGAAACTGAGGGAGTCAAACAATATGATAGACTTTAAAGATCTCCTACCTTCTTCTATTGGAAAATAATTTCTTGTAAATAATTAACGTGTGAATAAAAAGGTGTGTACATATTTTATAAATCCTTAAGTTGTAAAAGTTGAATATTAAAAGCACTTGAATGGCAAGAAGATAAGGGTAGTATTGTTTTATTTTCAAAATTTTTATTTCCTTCTATTAAAACTAGCCATTCATTTTGGTTGATATTTATTTCTTTAGTTTTTAATTGTATATTAAAGCTTAGATTTTCTAAATATGTTAATTTTAAAGTGTAAAGTTGGATAATAAAATTTCTTAATTGTAAAAATATTTCATTAAAATTTAATTCAGAGTCATCATTAGTTTTAAATTTAAATTCAATTAAATAACTATAAATAATTTTATCATCATTTAAAATATTAAAATATATATTTTGTAAAGTATTATTTAAAATAAATGGTTTAATACTTAATAATAATTCACTAATATAATTTAAAACTAATTTAGATTGACAAATAAAAACAATTTGATTTAAATATCTCGTTTTAAATTTTTTAAATAAATATTTTGGATAAATTTGATGAATATAAAGTAAAGTATGAAACACATTTTCCAACCATTCCATTAACACGTCGGCAATCTCTTCTTGTTTCTGTTGTTCTTGTTGCAAACTTGCCGCCAACATTTTTTTTACGTAAATTTTACAACTTCAACGAAAGAAATGAATTTAACAATTTTTATTGAAGTTAATTGTTGACATAACTAATTAAAAAAAATTAATGAAAAAGAGTCTAAATTTAAAATCAAAAGTTGAGGAATTTCTACAATTTCATGCACAACAACAAGAGGAAGAAGAAAACCATAAAAAGAGAAAGAAAGAATGTAATAATGAAGTAATAAATAATAAAGTATTATTAACATCGGAAGAAGATAATAATAATCCCAACAACATAACAATAACAATATACGAAGAAGAACGAGAAGAAAAAGATTTAAAAAAACGTAAAATTCAATCTAAAGAAAACTTTGAAAAACAAGCAACTAATAATAACAATAATAACTCTATTCCAACAACAAGTAATACACTAACTAACCTTAATAACACTGACAATACCAATAATTTAACACCACTTCAAAAAAAACAAAAACGTATTGAAAAACAATTAAATATCTTTGGACCAAATACTAAACCAAGTTTATCTTTTCAATTAACACAAAATAAAAAGAATTTCTTTACAATTAATGATTTACAAAATTTAATGATTTATTCATTAATTGGTTATACATCTGGTTTACCAAATCAACCAACAAAAGATTTAACAATATTTCAACCAAAATGGATACAAATCCAATATTTAAGTATGATTGATAAAGTTATCTTTTTACATTTTGATTCTATAAGTTTAGATCTTTTTGAAAATTATAAATCTACTTTATTAAATTATTTTAATCAATTCATGTCACCTTATATTGAAAAGTCTGTTAGTTCTTCTTCTAGTAAGAATAAAGGAAGATCTTCTTTAAAAAAGAAAGGGACATCTGTAAGTTCTCCTTATGGGATAACTTCTTCAAAATGTTATTTAACATTAAATCCACCATGGTCAGCAGAACAAGCAAATTTAAATTTGATTACTGAAAAAAGAAATGCAAATTATTGGAAGAAATGTTTTTTACATCGTCTTTTTAAAAGAACAGTTTCTTTTGTTAAGGAAAGTAAACAAGAAGTTAAAAGGAAAAGAATAACTGCAAATACAAATACTATGAGTGGAACTTTAAAGTTGTTACAACAAATGTCTGAAGTGAAAAGTGAGAAAAAAGTTACAACATCTATTAATAATGAAGTAAAGAAAGAAGAAGTAATTGTTAAACAAATTAATGAAAATGAGTCTGGCATTTCCTTAGGAAATGGTGAAAGTAGTAACAATACCTCCTCATTAGATAAAGATAATAGCTCAGTAATGAATGAAGGAAATACAATTAGTAGTGAATCAACAGTTGTAGAGAAAGAAGAGGAAATTGTTCAAAAAACAACAATTGAAGATTTATTATTGACACATGACCAATTGTGTGAAAATAATTATCCAGTATTAGCCAAGGAAGGATATGTTGTAACTAAACCTATTTCAGAAAACAAATATAAATTATTAGCAGTTGACTGTGAAATGTGTTTAACATCAAAAGGAGATGAACTTACCAGAGTGACTGTTGTAAATGAAAATTTAGAAGTAATATATGATGAATTAGTAAAACCTTATAATGAAATTGTAGATTACAAAACTGAATATAGTGGAATTACAAAAGAAATGCTTTTACCAATTGAAAAGAGATTAGAACAAGTACAACAGGATTTATTAGAATTAATTTCTTCTGAAACTATATTAATTGGTCACTCTTTAGAAAATGATTTAATCGCATTAAAGATGGTACATACAAAGGTAGTTGATACTGCTTTATTATTTCAAACAGCAACATTTCATAAACAATCTTTAAAATCATTAACTAGAAGATATTTATATAGAGATATTCAAACTTGTTCAACTAAAGGTCATGACAGTTCTGAAGATGCAATAGCTGCATTAGAATTAGTAAAATTTACTTTAGATAATGGAATTGAAACAGTTTTAAAAAGAGAACGTAGAAGTGTAGAAAATATAAATAATATGGAAAATGTATTTGAATTTTTAAACAAGATTGAAAAGAAATGTGTATTTATTGACAGACCAAATAATATTAATCACATTGTTAGTAATAATTGTTCTTTAACAGATCCCTTACCATGTATGACTGATGAAGAAGTATTTCAAAAAGCAAAGAAACAAGTTAATAGAATTGAAAATGATTTGGTATTTTGTCACTTTTCTGAATTAGGAATTTATTATGAACAGCATGACGTTTCTCAATCAAAGAAGAATAATGGACAAAAAGATCAACAAACATCTACTATTGAAAGTATATTAAAAAGATATAATAATTATTTAAAGGAAATTTATGAACAAGCGTCAAATAATTCACTTTTTATTATTTCTAGTGGACATGGAAATATATCTCAAATTGAAAGACTTTTTAAAAATCAAAAAGATTGGAAAGATTTAAAGCAAAATGAATTAGAAATTAGACAATCAATTCAACACTGTTTGGGTGTTTGTTTTGTTGGAATTAAATAATTATTTGTAATATATAAGCGGTACTTTATGCAGCTCAAATAGGAAAGACCACCAAATGTACCTTTTGCCAACTATCAATAATCATCAGAAAAAATGTCCCTTGAACGCCTTCATTCAACTGAAGAAAAGCTAAATCAAATAGCAGGTAATGATACTTTATATAATGTCACACTAAATGATAATGACTTAGAACAAGCATTGGGAGATGAAGATGATGAAAATAAAATTCATCATTATCCATCGGGAGAGTTGCGCATGGTAGAAGATTTGTCAACTACAATTAAAACCAATACTACAATAAAGAAACAAGATACAATGAATGAAACTCCAATAATTGAAAATGAAATAACATTAACTAATTTTTCCGATCCCAACCAATTACATGCTTTTTTAAGAAATAATGAAAAATTTATAAAAAGAAAGCAATTATATTGGGATATATTTGGTGGTGGATATATTTTAATGTTTTTTTATTTTATTTCATTAGGAATATGGTTTTTAATTGGTTGTGGAATACTTTCTTTACCTTTTTGTTTACATTTATTAAAAATTATAAAATTATTTAAATTTCCATTTTCAGAAAGAGATTTACTTTATTTTATAATTAAATCTTCAATGAAGCAGAATGATAAACATATAAAATTAAAAGAAGAAGAAGGAAATATTAAAAATATGCCAAATAGTATTTATTATCAAAAAGAAGAAATGTTACTTAATCAATTAACAATGACATTAACTCAATTAAAAAATTTAATTTATGTTAGAGAGAAAAATAATATATTTTTATTAATTTTAAATATTTTATGGTTTATAACATGTGGATGGTTATTATGTTTAATTCAATTAATTTTTATATTAATTTTAACTTGTAGTATTATTGGAATAGATTTTGCTAAAAGACATTTAGTTTTATTACCTTTGACTATTATGCCTTTTGGTGTTTTTATAAGAATTTAAACCAAGCAATAGCAACAACCAAATATCATTAGTTGTAGCAGTATCTCTTTATTCTTTCGCTCATTTAGCAATTTTCAAAATTATTAGTCCCATCAGTCAAAATAAATCATAAGGAACTGCTTAATGATTTTTTGTTTGGGAACATTAAAATTTTCACACAAAATAAAAAGCGAAATTTTTTAAAAAAAAATAAAGCCATTCAACCTTCTCTAATTTTTCATCATCTTGTTAACTACTCCCGATAGCAGTAATTTGGAATTGTTAAAAATATTCATCACCAATCAACAACTAACAACAATACTGAGTATTAGTATTATCAATAAATAGATAATCAAAAAAAACTAACAAGAAAGATCAGTAATTTAAAAATTAAAAATGGGAATAATTACAGAACTAATAGGATTATTTGCATTAAATAATTGGGGTAATATATTCCGTACATTTGGTGGTTCCGCATTTTCTTTTCATTCGACCAAAACCCTAGTTTACGGTAAATATTTTAGAGTAATAGAATACCCATTTGGAGATATGCGTACAATTCGTATAAATTTAAATTCCTATTCAGCCTTAAAAAATAAAATTGCAGAAGCTAATGGAATAGATCCAAAAAGTATACAACAAATTTCAAGATATGAAGAAAACTTTTGGACAGAAAAAGTTTCAACAAATGATGATGTACGTTCATTAAGGGAGTTTCATATTTTATTATGGAGTAGAAGTGTAGGTCATATTCCAACAAAGAATGTAAATTTAAAGGAAATACCTGAAGAAGTGATGGAAAAGGAGGAAAAGGAAAGTGTTACAACAACGACATCTTCAGAAACGGGTACTACAACATCTACACCATTACTTTCTCATGATAAGGTTGTTTCTGCTTTAAGTTATATTCATCATTTAAAGAAAAGAGAATTATTTACGGATGAAGAATATCAAGTGTTGACAGATTTAATTTTACAACAAGATCCATATATTTTAAGTTTACATTCTAATTTTAAAGATGATGAAGAAACTTTTGTAATTTATGCTAAACGTAAGGTTATTGATTATACAGTTGGTATGCATGCTATTTCTCTTCCTCAAAATTTAAGACAAAAGAAGAATGCGGGTGTTTTGGGAGATAAAGATAAGGATGAAGAGGGTGCTGATTTAAATGCAGTTTATTAAAAACAATTAATAAATTACAAAACTATTCAAACATCTAATTCAATGCCATCAACCCAAAATAATTCTTTATTAAATTATTGGAAATCAAAAAAAAATGAACCAAAAAGGCTTTCCGACAACATCTTCCTCTAATGGTTCTTCTACCTCTCCATCTTCTCCCCTTTTAATTGGCAATAATAATCTATCATCTAGCACCACTACTGGCGATTTAATCACTATCCATGTACAACATCCTCAAATCACTGTAAACAATACCTCTAACAATAAATCTTTATCTAAACGTAAAGATGCAATGATAATTGATCATCATCAACAACAATCCAATAATCATCCTTCTTCGCAAGTATTTTATCCATCATCTTCTTCTTTTAATAATAACAATAATTCATTCTATCATTTACTTTACGATACAAATGAACCAATATGTCCTCCAGATTTTACTATTAATATTAAATTATTTGATCAAAATAATAGAATAGAATCAATTCATGTACATAAAGTATTTTTAGCTTTAAGTTCACCATATTTTAGAACTTTAATAAATTCCGAATTTTCCGAAAGTGCCAATTCACAAGTAGAATTTGAATTAACAATATTTGAAAAGGAAGTATTTGAAAATATTTTATTAAGATATATTTATGGAGAGAGGATCTTATCGATTGATAAAGGTAATACATATGCTTGTACATTATGTTTAGCACATTTCTTACAGATAAATGCATTAGAATATCAATTATTTCAACAAATGAGTAAAACAGCAAAATATACTCAACAACATTTACATTATTATACTCAATTAGTTAATCATCCAATGTTAGCTGTAAATTCTGGATTTTTATCTCAATCTTTAATTTTTTTTGGGAAAGATATTTTTAAGAAAAGAGAAGAAGTTTTACAATTACCTTTAGATTTATTTATTTGGTTAATTTCATTAGATAATTTAAATGTTACAAATGAAGATGAAGTTTATGATTTAATTAATGAATATATTGAAAGAAATGAAAATAAAATTTTATCTTTACATTCAAATAATCAATTAAATAATAATAATTTATTAATTAATATTATGGTTGGTAATGATAATATATTTGAAGTTATTTGGAATCAATTAAGATTTCCTTTTTTATCTGATGAAAAGATTTTACAATTAATGGATAATGATAAAATGTCAAGTCAATTTAAAATTCAAATGTTAAAAAAGAGACAAATGTTTTTAGTTTATGAAAAGTCTAAAAAGAAGACACTATCTAAACAAGTCACTAATCAATCAACAACTAATACATTAACAACAACAACTAATAATACTCAACAAGAATCAAATAGTGGAAGTGAAACACCAAAACACACTGGAAAAGAGAGTGGTGATCAATTTTTTAGTAATCCAACAGGATCATCTTCATTAAGTAGTAGTACTGCAGGTGTAAATAGTGGAGGAATTAATAATAGTACTAATAATTTATATAAAAGAGAAACAAATGAATTTATAATTGATTTATCAGATCCACAATTTATTAAAAGAGGAAATATAATTGAACATTTAATAACTGGATCTAAAGGAGTAATACAAATATGGGATTTAAATACAAATGAATGTTTAGTTACATTACAAACAGAATCATTTGTTAGATGTTTAGCATTATATGATCATAATTATTTATTAAGTGGAGGACATGATAAGAAAGTTAGGAAATGGAATTTAAGAACAAATGAATGTGAAGTAATTTTAAAAGGACATAGTGATTATGTTTTATCTTTTGCTTTAATAGAAGATTATTTATTTAGTGCTGGAGGTGTAGGTGATTCAACTGTTAGAAAATGGAATTTATTAACAAATCAATGTGAAGCTACATTAACTGGACATTCTAAAGCAGTATTAAGTTTAGTAGCATTTAAAGATATTTATGTATTTTCAGGAGGTGAAGATTCTACAATAAGAAAATGGAATGTAAGAACAAATCAATGTGAACAAATAATTACAGCATCTCTTCAAAATGATGATAAATTATGGTGTTTATCTGTTTATGATGATAAATATTTATTTGCAGGTGGATCTAAAGGTAAAATCTATCAATTTAATATTGAAACAGGTGAATGTGAAATGGAATGGATTGCTCATGATAATATTGTTTGGTGTTTATTAGTTTTTGAAGATACTTTATTTAGTGGTTCAAAGGATAAAACAATAAAGAAATGGAATTTAGAAAAAAAGAAAGATAATGATATGGAAATGATGGCAATTGATACAACAACACAAATTGCAGCAACAAGTTCAAGTAATAATTTAGTAAATGGTTATGAATGTGAAGCTATCTTTAGAGAACATGCTGATAGTGTTAGAAGTTTAAATATTTATAATGGTTTTCTATTTAGTGGAGGTGGTGATGAAAAAATTATAAAGTGGAATTTATTAACAAACCAAAAAGAAGCTGTACTCTCTGCAGAAGAATACATTTGTAGTGGTATTTTAGCTTAATCTAACTCGTTGTAAACTATTAAATTGTTTTTTTACAATCAAAAAATACTTGTGTAAAAAAAGGGCACTAAATTTGTAGGGTTTTGTGACAAAAAAGATTGTATACAAAGTTACAAAAGGAATGTCTTTTGAACAATGGACATGCATGATTTGCATAGTGAAGAATCAAAAGAAAAAAAATAATTGACAGAGACCTTACAAAACTGTTAATTTCGACTAAAACAGAGTTTTGTTAGTGAATCCATCTCCTGAATAAATATTTCTCTTAGGTTTTACTTTGGCAATAGAGACTTTTTTAAAATGCCTCTACTCAATTTCCGTTTCTCTTCAAAAAGCAGCGTTGCCCAACAATTTCAATCCATAATTTTCAATAAAAAGTGTACAGAAGGCTTGCACCGTAAATTTAATTCAAATTTTAAATTCCTATCCACATCTACAAGTAGTACTATCGCTAATAAAGGCTTAAGATATTATTATCATACGAATAGTTTTAATTTAATAGATAATTTTGAAGAAGAAAAGAATCACTTAACAACAATGATTGATCCAAAGAAGAAGGGTATTGCAATACTTAAAAGTCCATCTATTGAAGATATTAAAGAACATGCATTAAAGTTGGCTAAGGAACAACATCAATGTACAGATAAATGTAACCATCAACATCATAATGTTAGCATTGACACTAACCCAACAACAGAAGTAAAAGAAGAAGAAGAATTAAATAGTTTACGTTCCCCAACATTCCCTGCACATACCTTACACTCAACTGAACAAGCAGAAATGTATTCTTATGAATTATATGATAAACTTTTACAAAATAACAAAAAATTTGTAGAAGATAAAACCTCAAAAGATCCTGAATTCTTTTATAGATTAAAAGATGTTCAAAGACCTGATTATTTATTAATTGGTTGTAGTGACTCTAGAGTACCACCTGATCAATTAACTGGTACCAAACCTGGTCAACTATTTATCCATAGAAATGTTGCTAACTTGGTTGTTAATACAGATTTAAATTTTATGTCAGTTTTACAATATGCAGTTGAAGTATTAAAAGTTAAACACGTTATTGTTATGGGTCATACAAGATGTGGTGGTGTTAGAGCTGCTTTAGAAAATGCATATCATGGTTTAATTGATAAATGGTTAAGAAACATTAAAGATGTTTATAGACTACACCAAAATGAATTAGATTCAATCACTAATTTTGATAAGAAATGGGAAAGAATGATTGAATTAAATGTTATTGAACAAACTTTAAATATTTGTAAAACTAGTATTATTCAAAAAGCATGGGCAAGAGGTGAAGCAATACATATTCATGGTTGGGTTTGTGATATTGAAACTGGTTTAATTAAGGATTTAGAAATTGAAGAAACTGTTTGGAAATCTATTGAAAATATTTATCAAATTGATTTTAGTGAAAATGATTTATTAAAATAAAAAATTATTATTTTTTGTAAAGATAAAAATGCTTGTTTTTATTATTTAAGTTAACAAAACACAAAGTAAA